>JACWBX010004579.1:4932-15111 GCA_014622435.1 Polypedilum pembai
GAAAATGTGGAATAAAAATATTAATCCATGAAAGTGCTGGCAATTAAATGATAACAGGAAATAGAATTAAAAGAATACAAATATTGATTGTTGCGGAAATTTATTTATCTATTCTTATTCTTCTGTTTTTGTATGAAAAAAGTGAAAATATTTTCCAAGGTAGTGGGATTCAAACAGATAATCCAATTCGTCTACTGAGAGTTATCATAATCAAAGGTAAATAAATTAATTTTAAAATTTAGAAATAGACTAAAAAGACAAATTTCTTTAAGAGTTCTTAAATTTTTCATTAAGTGTTTAAACTCTAATAAAAATTCTCTTCTTTTCAGAATGATACTTGACATTGGAAAGAAACTCAATTGGATCGATTTTTTTATTTTTCATAGTTGATTCAAGATGGTTTAATTATAAAAACAATTCAAAATGTTTAAAATAGTTACAATATATTCGCTCTCTTAGCAACAATTTATTGGTGTAAAATAGAAATTTAAAATAACTTTAGATTCAATTTTTAATTGATACAAAATTTTAAGATTTAAATAATTAACCAGGGGGATAGACACGGTGACGAAAAACTCGCCACTTTTCATACAATTTTTCGCCACTTTCGCCATCGTGTATATTCCCCTGTAATTAACATTTTTTTGTCAAAGATTATATACGTGCACATAATTCGTTTTTTACTTTTAAATAATGTCACAACATGCTCTTAATAATCAACAAGTATTTCGCACTTCTCATTTAATGCAATTACAAATAAACACACACAAAGATGACATAATGAAAAGTGCTCTTGATAACTTCATCACTTAATCACACATACGTTTACGAAGTGGTCTCTCGAAAAACCTTAATCTCATAATATAGAGAACTCATGCATGGAATGAAGTGAATGTTTTATTCTGCAAAAGCATTTCATCAATAATTCATCAAAAAAAAGTAAAGTCTTTCACTCGTTTCCATCTCAATTTTTATTTGAGTGGATTTCAATAATGTAAATACCACACTTTTTATTCATGTTTTGATTGATTCAATTGGGTACTTTTGTGCACACACTTTTACATTCATATGATTGATTTTTTTTCTCTTTCGCTTTGCTTACATGGGTGTGTGATTTGTAAGTGGTTGAAAAGGCATCTAGGCTAGAAAATTCAAGTTAAAGTGCTTGGCAATTTAATACTCAAAAATCAATTTGAAATGAATTCGTATGAAACATTGCATGTGAGTTTTGGTCACTGATTTTTATATTAAAAAAAAACAGCGAGAAATGTAATTTTAGGGGTGAATATGCGTTTTATTGAAAGCATAAGCAAAAGGGTCGATTGTGTAATAAAATATTCCATTTCTTCTTGCCAATTTTCTTTTTGATATTGTTTATAGGATTATATGAATGCATTCTTTAGTTTTCCTCGATTTTTATTGTTATTGACTCAGATTACTAGCACTTTGTTTTATTCTCCCTTACTGGTTTCAATAACTTTATGGACAACATCAAATATCATCTTTTTATACACCGATGTATCACATCGGCACTCCATAAATTCATTTTTCTATAGTTTGATTACATCACGAATATACTCTCTCGTTTGGTGCAAACCAAATCATTTCCACTATTTTTCGTGCTACCCTTAGCATACAGCAACAGAGCGAATGAGGAAAAATGAAAACACGTTTAGCATGCTTGTAAAAAGAAAAAAAGAAAAAGACGAAAAACTTCAAATGTGAATTATATTTTTGGTTAATGTAACGAGATTTTTATTTTACAGCTCCTCTGTGCATATTTTTACGTGAATTTATTCTTTCTGAACTTTCAAATTGAGTGCGTTTTTCGAAATTTTTATATATTTAACATTTTGCTCAGCACTTAGAAGAACAAATTAATAAATCAAAAATTTGATAATGAGAATAATAAAATCAAATCTTGAAAATTTGTTAAATATCCAGGACTCACCACGTGAAGGCTTTTTTTGCATTCATAATCCACGCTATCAAAAAATTATCCTTCTCAACTTTTTGGTTCCTCTTCCTCTTTTCCTTGTTTCATTTTTATGGCGTCCGAATGGAAAATTTTCTCCATCAAGCAAAAACTTTTTTTTCTTTTTATTTTTTTATGTGATTTTGTGCTGAATTGACTACTATGGAGTGAGAATATGTGCACATACCTTAAAGATATCTCTTTTTTCTCCCTCTTCTATTCAATTTGGAAAGTATCGGACGAACGAGTGATGCTTTAATGAGAGAATTATATGATTAAATATTTATTGAGAATTTTTTCTCTCGCTCACATTTGATAATTGAAGCGTAAATCATTGTAATAGATTTTTATGATGGTTCAATTCGCCTGCATTGGATGAGCATCAATCATTGCTTCATCCTCTTCATCTCCTTTGAGACTCATACGTGCATGCATTAATAATATTCATAGAAGGATCTTCAGAAATATTTTTCTTTTTTTTGCAAACATTTGACCTTGTTAAAAAACCATTAGCAAAAAAAATCCTTTACATGGACATTTGTCACATTCATTTTTTGATTTATTTGACAAGAACTCTTTTCTTCTTGTGATGAATAGATGCGATAAATTTTACGACAGTTTTTTGCAAAAAATATTTTTTTGAAAGGGAATTTTTGAAATTAAAAATGTGGCTTCCAGAGAAACTCCTTCATGTCATAAAACAATTTGTTAATGGATAACGAACGGAAAAAGGTTCAGAAGTAACTTTTTGTTATTTTTGAAAAAAAAAATATTTCATTTTAGAATTTTTTCTATATTTGACAAGATTTGAAACTATAACTTTTATAGGAATAAAATAAAATTTTCAAACTTGTTAAATTTTTTGCCCTAATTAAAAAAGGATTTGCTTTTAAAAAGCAATAAAATTTTTTTAAAGTTTAAGTTGTAAATTTTGCAGGTAGTAGAATTGCACATTTGAAGGTCATAAAAATAAAGTAAAAAAATGAATTTTATAAATAAACCACCCAAATGTCTCATGCTTATTTGACAATAGCAAAAAAAATTTACTTCATGCATGCCGAGAGTAGTCTCTTTTTGTTTTTATGATTTACAACCTTGCTTTTGGGTTAAAAAGTATGATTTATATGATTCTTAGAAATTTTCGGGTTAAATATGACTTTAAAATGAGATGTCATAAATTTCTAACTGTAGAGAGAGAAAATTTTGAAATTTTAAGTTTACAGTTTATTAAAAACTGTAAAAGTCTAAGAAAGCAATACACTCATTGCATAACAGCCAATAAAAGTCATCATCAAGACTATAAGCAATATATCAAATGATAGTTGTAGCATGATCTGTGTGATATTATTGATATGCATGTGTGTGAGAGCATAAAATACATAAACATTACATTACATCGATATTTGTGTTTATACTACAATAAATTATGTTTTTTTATATTAACTCGTTTATGTAAACATGTTTTCATTGCGCCCCATAATGAATTTTATTAGCTCAAAAATGTGTGTATGATTTTCTTCCAAGAATGATCACATCAAGGTATCATGAGAAGATGTTTTTATGATTTTTGAATTGTTAATCTATGTACAAACACACGTCAAATTCATTTCATTTCTTTAATTTAGTGCCAGTCTCTGATTTGAGAATTGACGTTCAATATAAACAATTTAGAGCATTGTAATGTATCATATGTGAGAAAAAAATTACCGCACAAGTTGTTGTCTGCCACTGACTCATTATTATTAGAGAAACCAGACAAGAATTTCACTCTTTTGCTCTTGCTCATCCTCTAAGTCAATAAAAAATCATTTTGATTGCATCTGAATGTTTAATTTCAGGGCTGCATGTTGATTAGGTTTTTCCTGTGTATATTTTTTACATATCTGGAATTTATAGACACAGTAATTAAGCAGCTTGCATAATGAAAAATATTTAGCTTATGATTATTTTCTTATGAGCTCGTAAATGTCAGAATTTTGAAAAATTTATCGACTCGAAAAATTATTTATGATTTACATTTCATTAGACTTTTTTTATTTAAACATAAACTTTTGTGGCTTTTTCTTGGCGCAATGATAATTTTAATTTTTAACTGTATGTATGTTTTAAAAGACTTTTGTGAAGTTAGAACATTTTTATTGTTGAAAATAAAAAATTTGTTGATAATGATTTCTTAGATTCACTGAAAAATGTAGGATGTTGTAGTGACAACTTGAATTTGAAGCTTGCAGCGTCAAACAACGGTTTAACAATGATTCCGAAAACTCGACTTAATAATTTTTTCCACAAAACTTCCATTACAATAAATTCTGAACGTGAAAAGTATTGAAAAGTCATCACATTGAATTCAAGAACAACGTTTTACAGCTAAACCACTCAGAATTCAACAAAAATCTTCGATTTTATTTTAATCTTTTGAAATTGTTCGATAAGATATAATAAATCCGATGTGATTTAATTTAATCAATAAGAAAAATTTCGACTATCATTAAATCTTTAGATATAAATTTAATTCCATCTAAAATGTTTTAATACATCCGAGTATTTAAGTTTAAGCCAGTCGAAATCTATCATATCAAAATTCAAAAAGGAATCGAATTTCAATTGACATAAATTTTTATTTGCCGAAAAAAGTTTAGATTAAGCAGATTAAATTTGATCTAAGTTCATCAAAAAATTATGCTAACTTCAGAAAAATCATTTATATGTAAATAAGTAATAAAATTTACATTTTTAAATAGTTGATAACCGCAATGTCATTATTTTGAGTTTCTAATTAGTCAAGGTTAATTCAAATCTTTAACTAACTTTTACAATGGTCATAATAACAGAAAATCTCTATTTCTACATAACCATCAATCACCTCGAGCTTAAAACTGTTTTATTTTTATTTCACAGCACAAATTTACAATAAAAGTTTCCAACTTCCGCCATATTATAAAGTGTAACCTTTTTACATAATTTTAAGCTTAATAAAACTCATTGTAGAGGCAGTTAGCAAAAAAAATAATTAATTGTCAAACTCCACCCTAAGGCAAGCACTCAAAAATCTAAAGTTATTCACAGTTTGAATGAGCGAAACAAAAGTCCACAATGTTACCTAATCCAGGTCACAAATGATGAGAGAAGTCAAGAGAAAACTCTTTATTCCCAAAAGCAAATTATGCGCGTGAAAGAATCGACAAATATAATAAAAAAAATATATAAAAAATAGACAATTGCAAGTTTAACTCCGCTCCAACGCCATTTAAAATAAAATGCCTTTGCAAAGTGTTTGCAGTAACAAATCATATTGTTTAAGTTTTGCTTGATTGATTTCAATAGCTGCGCTGCATATAATTTCAATTCTACAGCTAGATAGGTGAGCATTTAACTATAATTTTCATATCGAATGATTATTTTGACTGTGAATGACTGAATGAATGTTTAAATCAAATTCACATTGTATAATTTTATTGTTTCGCTTGACTTGATTCGCACATCATATCATTAAAATGCTCGCTCATTCGCTTTATCTTTCGCTCTATAATACGCGCACGACCTGCTTTTCAGTTTATTCTTGCAAGAGAATTCTCTCTCGGCAGAAATTGGCATAATAAAATGCTAATCAATGGCACACACAGTGCATGAATGCATGGCGACTGGAATGTAAGACAATTTCTTATTCACAAATCGTTATATGAATGTCAATGAATGAGAGTGTGAAGTGAGAAAAAAAAAAAATTTCCATAGATCGCACGACGAAATATGACACTTGAACAAGATCAAATTGGCAATCGTGACTTTCGATACTTATTATTACCAGTCACTCACTCGACTCAACCAGCTTTGTCAGTTCTGTTAGTTGTTGTTATGGCAACTCCAGCAACTCATCCTACCTGTATGTAATAGCTCATAATTTGCACACGATTTTCTCGTGAATTTTTTCACTCACACTGCCTGTCTAGTCAATTTAATCGAATAAGATAGATGCCTAATATACATTCATGTCTATGTTTATCATCTCTTTCATTCTCTTTTTGCAGCAGTTCCCTTTTATGCATGCAATTTATACTGTCAATCATATACACACAATTTCACTCACATCTAAAATTAGCGTCATCTGATCATGATTGTAAATTGGTAGAAAAAGAAAAGATCCTAACAAGGTTAAGATGCTAGAATTATTTTTTTAGATTCTGAATTTTTCTCCTTTATAAAAATTATAAATTTTAGATTACGCTTTAAAAGTTAAGAAAGTAAATTTTCTTTTAATTGCAGTGTCTTCCTCTTAAATCCTAGAGCATTATAAAATAATATTCATGTTGTGTGTGCATAAATTTCAATCACAAAAATGTCCACAACTCATTAACCTGTTACGTCTCTCTTTTGATGCATTAAAATGCGTTATTTTGCATTTTTAAATGTTCATGTTTTCACGTGAGTCATAATGAAAAGTAGTGCAATTTATTATGTCTTCGACTCGCTCGTTCTCCATTGATTACCAAATGTGTCATATCGGCTTAACGGCTGTGCAAAATGAAAAATTTCCTTATTGAAATTTAAATTTTTTTTTCACTCAAACGCAGGAGAGATTGTCCATAAACAGAGATAACTTTGCTTCTTTCTTCCTTCTCTTTTTAGTGCTTCCAATCAACCCATTGACAACATTGGATACATTTCATTAATTAGTTTAACATTTTTCTCCACGGATTTTACTTGCGCTGAAATGAACAAAAAAAAATGCCACCAGATATCTTTCTCTTTAAAAATTGTAAGTTGCAAGTAAGAATGAGGGAGGCATATAAGGCGCAAATAAATGGATATCAAAAAAAAGAAAGAAGTAAAAATTGCGAGGAGAAAAAAGTAACATTTAAGAATATTAATAAGACAACAGAAGCGATAATGAAGCGACTTTAAGAATTTAAAAATTTATTGCTTCATGTTCTTCTCTTCTTTATTTACCTTCATCGAAATTGCTGCACACCAGCGCATAAAAAGAATGCAATCGATTGAGTTGACTTGGGCTGAGTTGAACATATATTTATTTATTTGGGTTTATAAAAACGGATTGAAAAAAAGGATCCCAAAATATCAGTCTATTTGAATCTTATACAAGTCGCCACAACAGTTCGATTAATTAAACGCACTAGTCGTGCAATTTATAATCTTCATCTTTTGTCTTCTTTTCCAACTCAATAAATATATTTTAAAATATATATGAATACAATTTCAATACTTTGCTTGAATTTTAGTTGAATTAAAAAATATATATTTTAACTTATATTCTTTGATTTAAGTGGAAACATCTCTTGATAGTGAAAGGAGAGTAAATATTAAAATTCTGAAAATTTGTATAAAATTATTAAAAAATAATTTGTTACTTCATTAGATATTTTGATAGAATTGTTTCCATTTGTTTTAAGCATAAAATATCAGAAAATTTCCTAAATAAAAATATTATGGTGATGGTCCTCAGTCAATTTTATTAAAAATTCTCACAAATCAATCTCTTGTCAAACTTCTCATTAAAATGAAAAAAATTCAGAAGCCCAAAAAAGATTGATTTTTATCGCAATTTTTAGAATTTTTTAGCAAATTTGAAAACTGTTTTAAGGCTAAAAATCACACATTTTTTTTCATTTGATCATGAATTTACAACTATTTTGTGTGCTAGATAAAAATTCCTTTGCACTAACATAAAAGTGCATGTCTAGACACAAGTCTCAATGAGGTAAAATCTCAATCACGTTTTAAAGAATCGCTTGCGAATTTTTGCTGCCAAAAACGAAAAGAATTTAATGTTTTAATATGCGAAACACAGTGCGCACATGGACACATCACAATAAATTATAAATATTTTTCGACATATAAATTAAAAAATAATATGATGTCCATATTATGGAAGGCCAGTCGGAATGTCGTCGTCAGGCTTTTGTTGTTATTCAGCTCAAAAATGGAAATTAAATCAACAATTTTTGTCAACATGACATGGACTCATATATCAACGATAATGTCGCAAGAGACCACACATTGATACAATATGCGACCAGCAGTGAAACGGTAGTTTTGCTATGTGCTTTGAATATATTTCTTGCCAATACCAAAAATGTAAATTGTGATTGAATGTTTTCATACATATTTGTGTATTAATTACACATTTGGTCAATTACGGTCTTCAGTCTTAAAGCGCTGTCATTTGTTTGCGCCAATTAATTATTTTTCATAATTTTTATAACTTGAGCGAGGCAACTCGCCATATCTGTATCATGATGCCAATTTAACGCTCATATGACTCTCGCTTGAGCTCAGCAGGCGACAAAATCATTAAAATTGACAACAACTGGCACAAACGTGCAATTCACTCGCATGGCTTATTAATAATTAAGCAGCAGCACTTTGGTGTGTAAAGTGTGCTTATTTTAAAAGTTAAAGAGAGAAAATATCAACCATAATTAATTTGACATAAATTACCATGCACGATAATCATCATCACAAGTGGATGCGAGTGGTAGTTAAACTCAACTAAGTGCTTAAAATTACTAATTTAAAATTATACGCACTCACTCACATATGTGCGCGACAATAATTGATTAACAATAATATCAGCTTGTGATGTATGGCATATGAGTGCGATGATGAAACCAGTTGTGGAGGCAGCAGCATCATTAAACGAAGAAGTCATTTGAAATGTTGATGATGCGTCTATGATTTGATTTAAAATAAAATATGGATGAATGGGCTATCTCGTTTAAAAAAACTTGTGAATGAAACACGAAACTAAAAGAGAGAGAGAGAGAGAGGGAAAATATTCATTGATGAAATTCAACAAATATATGTGCCTGTTATTGAAACTTTAGAAAATATGCTCTCTTTTATTCTCACGTTGTGGTTTCGAATGTAAGAAATAATAAAACACTATTCAAACTTTAGAAAGAAAATCTTTTTGAAAAATGTTGATCAATATATTAAAAGAAAAATAAAAGATAAAGCTTTGAAAATTGATTAGATTATATAGTAATCAAAATTTTTTCAAGATTAACTAAAATATGAACTAAACCAAAAACTATTAGAAAATTAATATAATATTTTTTGTTTTTAAAAATGTTGTAAAATTCTTTGAAAATGGGTAAATCTAGCAAAATTCAGTGATTCTTTTGTTTTAATTTCTAACCTCATGAATTTCCGTATGGAAATTATTTCATTCAAAAATTCAAATTCTAACGGAAAAATTAATTTGTCTTTTACTTCTTTCAATGATTCATTATCGAGATCTTCTTTTTTCTCTTTTTTCATTGTCACCGTCATTATAAATTTATTGTTTTTGACGAAAGGACAATAATAATAAATCGAATATGGTTCTTTTTCTCCATTCCATTATAAATTACAAAATATATTACAGGAAATCACTAATTTATAAAAAAATGTTCTTCACCATCTCATGCGCTTGTGCTTGTATTTATGTCTTTTAAGTGTTGATTTCATTCACATTTAGAGATGTGCGGTTGAAATAGAAATGAAATGGATGGAAGAGAGAAAAATTATTGAATTTTACACATTCGAATGTGAAGAGAAGAGAGACACACAAGAAATGAGAATATAAAGAAGACCAAATTAAGTTAATATTTTGTTATTATAAAAGAAAACATGCTCGTGTGTTTCATTTTTCTGTTGATATGAGAAAGCTGAGAAATGAGCGTTTGATTATCTGATATGATCAAATTTATACATTTCAGAGTTGCCGAGAGTGAAGAATGAAAAAAGAAGAAGGGAAAATATCATTAAAAATTAAATCTTAAAAGATTATTGCCGCTCATCTCTTGCTCTCTCAAAAGGAAACTATTAAACTCTTTTTTTCGAACATTATATTTCGTTGGATAAGAATCTTGTTTCATTAAGCAATAATTAATTGTTTATTTTCTCATGATGAATAAAAATACAAAGAAGAAGCGATTTTTAATATGGAAATTTTTTAATTCTCCATTTTGATGATTTTTGAGTCATAATAATATTTGATGATCAAGGTGTGGATGGATATTGAAAGAAAATTTTAAAATTTTTGTTTGCCAATAAAAAATAAAACCTTTATCGCAAGGATTAAAAACTTTTTAAAAAAAGTGATTTAATATGTCTAAGGGCAATTCTCCGAGTGACAAAACTCTCCGAAAATCTCTACTTTTTCATTTTTCTCTTTAATTACTTGTTTCCTAGCTTTCAAACTCAAA
>JACWBX010004579.1:15131-63814 GCA_014622435.1 Polypedilum pembai
TTAGTAACACAAATTGGAATTTGTAGAATTCAAAAACGATTTGACAGTTTCGAAATTTTTGTTTACAAAATTAAGGAACGAACTTTTGCTGAAATTCCCTTTGCTATTCTTCAACGTATGTCTTTCTAAATATATTTTAATCATAAAACAGTTTAGGTATTCATCATTCATAGAGAATATTTGGTTTAATTAATGAAAAATTGAAATTGAAAATTATCGAACAAAAGCAAGTAGAAGAAGAATTACAAAACGCATTTTTTCGAATTTCGCTCACTCAGAGAGTTGCCCCTAATTTTCTTTTTCGAAAATGAAAAATAAATTCGAAATAAAAATTATTTTCGAATTCGAATTTTTGAATAAAATTCGTTAAATTAAATTTAATCAAAATTAAGAATCTAAATCTGAAATGTTTAAAATTTTTAAATGGGTAATTTTTGACCAATTTTGATATTCAAGTAGGCTACAATTAAAAAGTGTTCACCTTGAATGAATGTAAAAATTTGAAGAAAAAAATGAGATTTTTTATGAACTTTTCGCTTTTTTCTCAAGTACGTCCATCTCTCTGAATTATCATCACTGAAGAACAACAAAATGAAAAGAAATGAAAAGAATTATAATTTTTTATTTTTATACGAATTTCAGAAAAATTCATCTTAATAAATTATTATCTAATGAGGTCATTAATTTAAACTGCTGAAAGGATTTTTTTTTTCCATATCGTGAAATTCACATCATCACATTAGAAAAGATAAAGAAATATGTATAATCGAGGAATATACGAAAACAGAAGAGATGATGATGATAATGGGCATTTTTAAAAGATGATTTTATTGAGATAGAACTCGCTCGGTATCTTTTTTTAAATATTTTTTCTGCAATTTTCAAATTTTAGTTCTTCAAGAAATAAATAGTTATTCTGTCAAACGATTCTTTATTATTTTAAGTTAATCGAACTGCACCTAATAAAATAAAAAAGTCATTAAAGTGTCTACAAAAAAACAGTTTTCGATTGTGAAAAGTGCGGGGCTGAAAATTAAAGAGTAAACTCGTTGATATAGTGAGTGAGATGTGCACTAGGTCAGTGACACGTCTTTATCGATTTTACATGAAAAACTGAATGTGTTTTCTCTTCTCATTCTTGCTTCTAAGTTTTTTTTTCATTTTGCTTCTCTATATTGTCTGCCGCTATTTACAATTTTCTCCTCTCTTTTCGTCTTGTGTGTGACTTGTGCTATGTAAAGTTCTCATTGTGTGTGAATTTTTGTGTCGCTGTTTTTTGAAAGTGAAGAAATTCAATGCGTCTCGCTATGCCTCGTGTGCCCTTATATAAACATTTTTGTTGTACAACAATATAATTGGTAATGGCAATAGAATATATAAAAAAGAGTTTCGTAATTGAAATGTTTATATTTTCGAGTGGGTTGTAGTAAAAAATTTACTATAGTAAAAATTTTGCAAAAAAAGAAAAGAATAGAAAAGTTTCTTAAAGTTTTTAAATTAGAAATTAAAGTTATAAAAATAAAATAACATGATGTACACTAAATCATGTATTACTCTAAATCATTTAAGTTTAATAAATCTTGTTTTATTTATATTACAAATAGTTCAAATATGACACTTTACAATGTTAAAAACTTTTTTGTTAATAAATTCCTGATTTATTATGCATATAATATAATAAGAGTATTTTGAAAATTTTAAGATAGCAGTGAGGTTGAGTCATATCGATATCAAACTTTGCCGGTTACTTTTGAATTTCAAATACGAAAAAATCTAAAATTAACATAACTCAGCTGCACTTATATCGCATATTCACAAATTATTTTATTTTGTTCAAATTGGTTCATAGACTTATTATCAAACAAAAATTTGACCATTGAAAAGCTTCAATTTTGAGATATTAATCAAAGCTGTCGAAAAAGGCAAAAATTCAGCGAGTTAGCCAGAAGCAGCTACATTTATATTATCTTTTGATAGATCTGTAACAAAAAATTGTAAATATTAAAAATTTATATCAAAAACTTTTTTCAAAACCTTTTTAACAAAAAATTTTTTATTTTCTTTGTATCATCCAAACTTTATCATTTTCTATCACTCTAAAAGAATGAAAATGAAATTGAAGTAAATAAAAATCTAATTTCTACTTCTTCTCACATCTTTTGCAATTTTTCTTCTCTCTTCTCGTCACATCACTCGCATCAGATCGTCTTTTGTTCGTATATAGAAAAATTTCTTTTTTTTCTCCTATTCTTATTTTCTAATTTAGCTGGGATGTTGAACTTTAAAAATGTCATCTTATTGTTCTTCTACATGACTGTTAAAAGTTCTATGCAAAGTGAAATTAAAGTCAAGGTCATTCAACCTCTCTCCAAAAAAAAAACAAATTTCAAAAAAAAAAATTTGAGAGGGTTTCAATGCGTAGTGGTTGGAATGAGATAAAAAAATGTAGAGCAAAATCATGAATGAATGGCTCATCAACGTGCGGTAACCAGCAATTAACCACCAATGTGTGTGCACAATTAAAACAAAAAAACTATTTAAATGAGCAGAGGAAAATGCAACAACTTTCGATTTCATTTTTATTTTTATTTTTTTGAAAAGCGAAATCCGCAAACTGATTTTTTAATGATTAAAAATTAATGTCTATAGAGTAGGTGCTTTGATTTGTTTTTAATATAAATTAATGAGTTCTATAATGAAAATCAAAATTTTCTACTCATGTTTTTATAGTATTTTTGCATAATTTTGGGTTAATAAAACTAGGACGCATTAAATTAAAGAATTTATGAATTTTTTGAAATCTTGACAGTTTCATTTGACAATTAAGGGTTTTAAAATCAAAAATGTAACTACAATTTTTTTTCGAAATTTTTCAACTTTTAAATAGTTGTTGGTTAAAAATTAAAAACTCATTTTTAGCTTACTGTTAATTTTTTTGATATAATACACTTTGTTGTGTAACTAAATTAAACATTATTTTACTTTAAAGCTTTCAATAGTTTAATTTTTTTTTTTCATAAAATAGATTTTCAAAAATTAAATTTTTTTTTTCGATAAAAAGGTGTGAAAGTTTGTTAAATTTGTATAATACATTCAATGAAGAAAATTCACTTAAAATCTAAATTATTAAACATAGAATTTAATGGAAATTAATTTCAAGTTTTGACATTTTGAATTGGATTTAATAACTTCTTTATTTTTGCAATTGTTTAATCAAATAAAGAAAAGTTCGTTAACATTCTTTTTAATATCAAATAGAAAAATCTTTTTTAAACTCTTCATAAAAACCATCACAAAATAAATAAATTTCTAGAAATGAAATGAAAAATTCCAACATTTTATTTGAGCTCATAAAAAAGTTCTTTATTTGAATGAGTAAGAAAGAGAAAAGAAAACGTATCACTCATAAAAAGATTTTCTTTTATAATTTTCATAAGACACTTTTCACAACTGTGCTCTATGCTTATGACAAGAGCGAGAAAATAATAAAAAAAAAGTATTTTCTATTCAGCAACAACAAGAAAAAATTTTTTAATACACATAAAAAATGTTTTATATACACCAAGTGAAACAAGTAAGAAGAAATTATTTCCACAAATAAAAATTCATTCTAAAAAATATCATTTTTTTTCGCCTCCAGCACCTCCCAGAAAAAAAACTTTTATTATTATTATACATATATTTCTTATATTTTTTTATTTCATAATACACTTCACTCTCATATTTTTCCTTCCTTCTCTCTACACTTTTTATGGATATATCACACGGTTCATGCTGAATGAGAGAAAAAAGGAAGAAAAATATGAAAAAAAAAAATTCCTTCAACTTCACTCACATCTTCAAGCGAATAGCAGCAGCTATATGCAATATGCATACACATGTGTATGATGAAGAATGAATGAATGAATGAATAAGCTCAAGTCAAAATGTGATGCTCCACCTTTTATACATGTATGAATATGTGTGTATACAGATATATATAAACCATATTTATGACAGAAGAGCAAAATAAATAAATAAATGATCATAAAAAATAATAAATGCGGTAAAATTTTTACAAAAACTCTCGCATACTAACAAACATTTCTTTACCGAATGTTACAACACGAAAGTGCTTGTAGTGGGGATAAATGATGTATACCTTAATATGTATTAGTGAATAGCACACAATGATGAGTTTACATCAACTGCATAAACGTGTATGAAGGGGAAATTGCATGTTACATTGCGCATGAATTGACATAAGAAAGAAGTAAAGAAGTCACTCACATAGAAGGAAAAAAATGAAGAAAATTTTATATTTTATGATTTAATATGTGTGTGAATGTGATTTTTCCTTGTGCTATGTGTATATGCTCAATAATAATCGTCTCGACGTCGGTCTCTGTCGGTGTGTTTATGAGGGGCAGCAAAAGCAGAAAACGAATGAACAACAACAACAACACACTCTAATAATTTTTTTTTCTCTCTTTTCATTCTTTTCCGTTTTCTTTTCTCAGTGTTGGACATACACAAATACACATACACATGCAATGTCAGCAGCAGCTCTCGATTCTCGTTAGTGTTTTTTATTTTTTCGGAGGGTCTAGCAGTCAAGTTCTGTGTGTTTATACAAACGGCGCGCAGCGCGGGCGAGAGAAATGATTGTGAGAAGAAATATCATAAAATAATAATATTTTTTTCTCTATGTTTCATATAATTTATCTTTTTCGATCATAAGACAAACACAACATATATATATTTATATGTATACAGACACCACACGACCAAGAAAAAAAAAGTGTATATATAAAATAATATATATCCATGTGTAGAGTGGAAAGAAGAAAAAAGAAAAGAAACAGTGCATGAGTAAATACAAGAGAGCAAAACGGGAATATTAGGAGAGGAATTATATTTCACAAAAATCATAACAATATTCAATGTTTGATTTTCCGTTGATTCGTGTAAACGTGTAGCTTTATCGCTCGCTCTTTGACGATCTCTTTTAAATACAAGAAAAAAAATATAGAAAAATTAATATCGACGGTTTTTATTTTAATAAAATATTTAAGTGAATAAATTTTTTAAAAAATGAAACAAAAAATTATAAGAAATAAAAAATTATCAAATTAGTGTGAAACGAAAAATTTTTTAAAGTGCAATCAAAACAGGAAAAAATTAAAAAGAGAATTTAATAAGTGAAAAAAAGTGATTTGAAATAAATGACAAAAAATAAAAGATTTTTAGCCGTGAAATGATTCAACTTGATTCAATTGGATATAGAAATAATGCCGATAATGAATCAAATTCTGTTCATGAACAAGGTTAATAAAAAATTTCTTTTCTAAAAAATAATAAATCAAAGTATAAGATTTGCGTTCATAACGATCTTTCTTGTTGTCATTTAACAACATCCTATTGTTTTGTTTTTTGTGTAAAAAAAAATTTTTATGCCGTCGGTTGAAAAAAAAGTGTTGACAATTTCTACATTTTTTAAGCAGACAAAAAATTTATTAAGAATTTTCAAATGAAAAAATAGACTATGAAAATAAAAGAATAATTTCGAAATTAGAAAAAAAAATCAATAATTCGAAAATTAAATTTTTTGTTCCAAATATGAAAGATAACAAATTTAATCTGCTTAATTCAAAAGTTATTATGATTGTATTACATATTGAATGATTTATAAATAATTTAATATAATTCCAACAATTTTTAAGCTCAAATTGTTGTAAAAATTTGTCAATTTTAATTTTCAAATTTTTTAAAATTTATAAATTTTGTTTTTATAAAAATTATATCAAAATCGGACTAAAATACTTTAAAAAATCGATTTATAATACATTATTTTCCAAGAATTTAAGAGAATTTTATTCATATCATTTTTTAAAAAATAAATTATTTTTTGTCTAATACGAATATTCAAATGTTAAAAATTCGAAAACTTTTAATTCAAAACAATTTTATTTTTGGCATTAATCGAGTTTATTTTGGACGATTTTTTTCCTATTTAAAATAAAGTAGATATAAAAGTTGGAAATTGACACCAATATAATTAATCTCATCCTTACATATCATAAGATTACTGATTAACTTATCAGCAGAAATACTACAACAATTAAATATTTTTCCCTTTCAAAAAAATATTTCAAGCATTTATTTAAACTCTTCTACAAAAAACAGAGAAAAATTCTTCATTCTAGTTTTCTTTTTCATCTTTCTTAACACATAAGTTGAACCTATTTCACGCTAGAATAATTGTGAAACCTGCAGACATGCAACCCATCACAGAGAAAAAAGTAGTTAAACAACAATTGATAATTTCATTTGCAGGCGAACATGCCTCCGTAATTGTCCGTTTATGATCTCGTTTCTTCATCAAAGCAAAAAAAACACAAATACATTGCAAGCATTTATGATGTGTGAGGAAAAAACAATTTTGCTACAATTATGCAATACATGAGCTTTTAATCGACTATTCGTGCCAAGATATTACTCATCTTCAGTAAATTTAAATTAAATTATAATAAAGTTTTTAGCGCAAGAATGCAAGCAAAAAAGTGTGTGAGTTAACTAAAGTGAGACAAGTGAGCAAGAAGAGGAAAAAATTTATTTCACTACTTAAATTTGCCATTCATGATGATGCAATTGAGCAATTTTTCGCATATTTAATTTCATCACTGTTGCGGTTTCTCCAATTTGTGTCTGTGTTTTTATTTTTGCATATATCATTTTCAAACTTCCTATTGTGCGGTATCTCATTATTTCCTTCTTTCATGAGGAATCCTTTTGTAGCAATTCATAAAAAAATTACTAATAAAAAATGTTTGTAACTCAAGACATGTGTGAAAAAATTCTCTCTGCAATTTTTCATCGATGAGTCAGTCGAAAAAGAATACAACCACTCATCAACTTCTTCTTTTTTAACTCACTTATTTACATGGGAAAACAAATGATAATTCTTTTCTGTGACGAAAATTTGTTGCTATTATTTGTTGTGAAGTGTTTATTACAAACAGGATCAACTTTTTGTTTCATTTGATGTGAATTTTAAGTTATGAAAATTTTCTAATAAGGAAAGTTGATTTAAATAAATTTTCGATTTCAAACAATGTTTTAGTTCATTGTTATGATGAGTTTTACATTTTATCATTCTTAATGCACTAATTAGACTTAACTAGAATCACACATGTCATAATTACCTTTAATAACTTCTACACTGTTGGTCATAATAGATAAAGAGGAATTTTTTAAACGACCATGAGCAAAACGTGCAGTTAATTAATTAAACTTAACCATAATTTTCTCTCACATTTTTTTATCACTCTAACTAATAAGAAGCTGATGCACATTATTCTTGAAACATTTATTTTTTTCGGTAATCTAGTTTTGATTTAATATGAAATGTCCATTTTTTAATAATCAACTCTTCATTATCTTGATAAGCAAAATAATTTAATCATTAAATTTTTGTATGAAAAATTAACAATTTTTTAAAACTTTTAATTAAATCCTCTCCCCTTGCTTGTAAGTTTATAAATCAAAACATTTTAATTTTTGAAATGATCTTCATGACAAATTTTTAAATTTAAAAAATACGTTAAATACGAAATCTATTTTTATAAGGTAAAAGGATTCTAACCAATGTTGTACAGTCAAAACGGTTTGATATGGAACTCTAAAATTAATAAATTTCAAAAGATATTAAGTAAAGTGACATTTTTATAACATCAAGAATCAAAATCTAATTATCTTAAAAGACTTTGACTTGAATGTTTCTATCTTTGATTTATAATGAATTTTATTATAAAAAATTTTACGTAATCATATTTAACTATTAAAAACTCAAAAAATCTCAATTCTTAAATAATTTGATTATTTTGACGAAACTTGGAAAATCTCAATATGTAGGAAATATCTTCAGGAATTTCAAAAATAACGGTTAGTTTTTCCTTTAAACTCGCAGATTTGCAAGATTTAAGAGACTCAGAATTCATAACTTTTATGATATTTTCAGAAGCGGCATTTGTGGCGACTATTAGAGTAAAATATTAGTCAAGCACCTTCATCTGTTTTTCACACGAAACATTTTTTTGTTAAAAGGAAAATTCTTCAAATTTTTCATTTTGTAATCACATCATGATCACTTTAGTGACTTTAGCAACATTCATAATTCTTCCTTAATATTTCGACACAGTCTATGGTTGTTGTATGAGTGAGATAATTATTTACTTAAAAAATGAGAGGCGAGAAGATAAATATATAACTCAAACCGCACATTACGAATAATTTTTCATGTTTTTTCTTCTCATTCTCTTTTCTTTTGTTTAAAATCAAAATTTCTTTTCTATTACTGAAAAATTATCCTCTGCTGCCCGAAATATGAACAAGAAAAAATTAATTTTTGTGTCATTTTAAAAAGAGATTCATAACAATATGTCGCCTGATTCTCACAATGTGTGTGTTTTTCGATATTAAAAATTTCAATCTTTTTTCAACGACGACACATTTTTTCGCTTGATATAATAAATGGATATGAATTTATTACGTGATTTTTATATTGTTATTAGTGTGCTTTAAACGTTTATTTAAATAAATTCTCATGACAGCTTTCAATAACATGTTTTCTACGTAGAAAAAAAATTAAAAAAAAGATGAGTGAATGATTTTCATTTTTTTTTCTTTCTCTCTCTCTCTCTCTCTATTTTATAAATTATTATTGAAGTCTGTTCAGTTTCCGAGTAATTACTTTATGGCAGGTTTATGTGAATGTTTACTCTAACTGTTCTCATGTTCTCGTTCAATAAATTATGTAATTCATGCTACTAGCATTATATTCGCCGACATATATGATAAGATGTCCAATGGTGATTAGAGAGAAAAAAAAAGAAAGAAAATTTAAATTGAGATAAATTATCATTTAACATACATTTTCTATTAACTACTCTCATTCTCTTGCTTCTCTACAATTTATTATGAGAATCTGTAAATAATTTTCAATAAAAACATGCACAAACTCAACTACATGTAAAGAGTATTTATTATTCATCGATTTAAACAAGAAATATCATTTAAAATATTATGATGTTATATAGAGAGTAATTTATTAAAATTTAACTTGTTTTCATTTCACAAATGTCTTCCTATTGAAATCAAAACAGCAAATGGTTGGAAATAGGTTAGAAAGAAATGATTTATTGTTTGAATTAGAATTGCTAAAGTATTTGAGCTTATCTTGCATACATTTAAGTACATTAAGAATCGTTGAAATTGTGATTTGAGTTTTTTTGAAAAGAAGTAGGTTTTCATTTGACATAAATAAATGTTTTGTATTGAGAATCATAAAAAGATTTTTTAAACTAAAGAATTGAAATTGATTTAAAGACAAAAAATCAAATGATGAATAATTAGATTCAAATTTTGAGACTTTAGTTTTATAATGTCCGTTATTTTGGATAATAAATAAATAAAAAATTCTTTTTACCAAAACTTTCAATAAGTTTTAGTAAAAATTCTGCATCTGTTTCATAATTAGGGGTTTATTTGGACATTATATAATATATTGTTAAAACGGGATGTGAAGTCTGAAGTCTCGCTTCATACAAACTTTTTTTAGTTTGTGTAAAACTTGCGTTACAAAGAGCGTGACCAAAAAAGTCTTTTCTCGAAAAAAGCCATCTGAATTAAAAAAATTGAATTTATTTAGCATTTTATTAATTAAAAGAATGTTTTATTTTTAGTGTTAAAAAAATTAAAATTTTGTTTAATTTAGTAAACTTTAGTTAAAAATAAGGCACTGCATACATTTGCCTTAAATTTTAATTAGAAAATCAATTTCGAACGATTCTTTTATTCGAGGGAAGACAGTAAATTTGCATATTTAATATCCGAAAATACTCAAATAAAAAGGATTCAATAAAAATTTACATTTAAATTTATTTTACTTAAAAATCAACTGCTGAAAATTCAATAATTTTCATCTTCATGTTCAGCATCATCTTAAAAATTCTCAAATTTTCATTTCTCTCGCCATAATTTTTGTTGTTTTATAGCACATGTCATATTCAATAATGAAATACAGACACAAAAATACCAAAAATTGGAGCACATTTAAAAAGCGTCATTTTATATTATAAATCAAGAATTTTATATCGTTCACAAATTAAAAACAGAAAAATATGCAAATCACTCTTTTGAGCTGGCGTTGAAAAAATATAACTAGCTGTAGAGAAAGCTTTTTAACATCAATTATAAATGCTTTTTTTATTGTACAAAAATCTCGCTTATTATTTATTCATATCATAATTACTAGAAGGTTAAAAAATTAATTTTCATAAGTGTTGTATGAATTTGCCAATTTAATGAGCAAGCAAAAATTCATTTAATGAATTGTGTGTTATTAAAGTGTAATGTAATTTGAGGCAAAAATACACATTTTTCAGTACAGCTTTAAAGTTGTATGTATATAACACCATATACTCGACACAAACACAATTAAAATTGTTTTTGTTGTTCTCTGCCGCCACTCGTTGTCCTTATATATAACAATTTTGTTTTATATATACAATCACTTGAAATTAAAGTTATACAATTAAATCTAATGAAATTTGCGTGTGTATATTTTTATGTGTCAATAATATCATTATTTAATTATATCAGCCCAGTTAGAGTGAAACTCTTCTTTTCAAATTTAATTAAATATGAATAAAGTTGGCAGACATTCAAAAAAATAATTATCAATGCTACTTTATATAATTGAAATAATTTCATGACTCTTTCTCATAATTTTAGACACTTTCAAAATAATTCAAAAAATGTT
The DNA here is from genome assembly GCA_014622435.1 of Polypedilum pembai. Classification (NCBI taxonomy): domain Eukaryota; kingdom Metazoa; phylum Arthropoda; class Insecta; order Diptera; family Chironomidae; genus Polypedilum; species Polypedilum pembai. The sequence continues at coordinate 25,933 of JACWBX010004579.1, forward strand.
TTCTTTCCGCTCGAATAAATAATTTTTAAATGATGTTATTGGCAAATTTAGTTTCCCATATTATGCATGTAATCTCTTTCTTAAAGCTTAAACAGACGATGTGATAACGAAAGCAGCAGCGAAAAAGAAAAAAAGAATGGAAACGAGGAATGAGTTTGTGGAACATTTTAAATATCATTGATTTTATATTTCGTCTCACAATAATAATCGTAAATGATAATAGTCAAAGTGTGGAAGTTTTTAAACGAAAATGTAAAATTTGAATGTGGTTATGATTGAATTATGATGACTATTATACCGGAAAGTTATTTTTTGTTTATTTTTAATAAGAAAAATTAAATTTCTATTCATTAAAAAATTTTTCTTAATTATTTAACCATGAATTAAAGTATAACATGGAAATGGTATTTAAATTTGATACTTTTTTGTGAAATGATATTGATATCAAATTGATCAAAACCTAATTTGATTTTTAAAAATCAATTCGTTTGTCTTCTTTTTCGAATTGTTTGTAATAACATTTTATAATTTATTCTCAAAGTTAGAATTTTGATAAAAATTATTGATAGAATTAAGGTTAAAATACTCAAAGAAAATAATCGTAATGTTCCAAGGGATGCAAACTTCATCAATAAAATATGAAGAAAATCAAAAAATGTCATCAAAAATATTTTTGTTTCTTTCCATATAAATTTTTGATTTCTACCGAATTTTATTGAAATCAACAAAAATTTCGTTAGAAAAATTCATCACATTGTTTATAATTCAAAATTCGAATTGTTAAAAAAATCAAAGTACTAAAACAAATTTTTCCTTAAAAATTTTTTTACACAACATTGTAATATCCTTGAATGTCTTTTTTTCTTAACAATAAAATCTCTTAAATTTTTTCTGTAACATCACAAAAAATGCCAATAAGTTAAATAACATGAAAACTCATTCGATGAATAAACAAACATTTTAAATTATTCATGTTAAATTTTTCTTACTTGACCAGCGCTCTCATGAGAAAGATTATGAAAAAAATTTTTCTCTCTCTCTCTTTCGTTCAAAAACATGAGAAGACATATAAACAGAATTTTTTCAATGAGATTTTCTTTATATTATGCATCTCATCGATGGTTTTTTTGTGTATGACTTGCCATGTTTGCCAACTTTTTTTTTCTGCATTACACATGAAAGAGTTTCTTAAAGCCAATCAGCCAATCGCAAAAGGCATGTTATTTTGCTTATTCATTTCAGACCTCTTTTTGTTCTCAAAAGATGATTATGTTTCAAGAACTTCTTTTTATGCGAAGTTTGTAATAATACTACAAGTTTTCTGTCTGGACACAGAAAGCAAAGTTGGCCATTATTGCCGAAACAACAAAAAGAAGTTTTTATCTTACAAGTTTTGATTCGAATATTTCGCAAAAAAAATGTTTATTAATTTACAATCAATATTTGGCTGTTGTATTAGTATACAGAAGATGACGAAGAAGACTGATCAAAAAACTGGTTTTTGTCTGCCATTTCCATTTTACTAATGCATCATGATCGATCGATATGAGTTGCTTTCATAATTTGTTTTTTCATTTCCATTTTTATCAAATTTTTAATTATTTTTTCTTCTCTCTCTTTAAATGTGGAACAGATTTAAAAGAAGAAATTTCGTGTGATGACAAAGAAAATTCAATCGATAATAGTAGCAACAGCAGCATCAAGCAAAAGCAGAGACAAAACAATTTAACAGAATCGTCAACAGTAGCAGCAGCAGCATTTGGTATGGCCGAGACAGTGCGAGGAGGTGGGAGTGGTGATACAGAGAGTGAGGATGTAAATGGAAATTTAGAGGATGTGAATGGAAAATCAATTGGAAAGGAGGAGGCAGTAGACGACGAGCAGTCAGCAGTTGACGACAACGAGACAGAGCCGGGTGAAATAAATTTCAATCAGTCGAGTGCGTTAGAAATGCAAGCACATCAAGCTGCTGCTGCTGCATCGGCAATGAGCGAAGCAAATGCACTATTTAATAATGCAGCTATGTTTCAACCGGGCATGTCGATGCAAACCTTCCAAAACGCCATTGCGCAATTCACGGCAAATGCAATTGCCAACAATATGGACAATGAAACAGTCATGAAAAATTTGGCGATTCTGCAATCAGCTCTTTTTACCCTCCAACAGCAACAATTTCTTCAATTTCAATTGATTCAGCATCTGCAATCACAACTTGTAAATAAAAAAGGTGATGGCAGTGAAGTGAGCTCAGAGAAACTCAATAGTAAGGCTGATGATTCAGATGATGAAGAACAGGATGTGAAAATGAAAGATGATGATATTGATGAAGAAGAAGGAGAACTTGATGAAATTGAACAACAACAAATGATTGAAAGACAAAATCAAATTCATAAACGACTTATGGAAAGCAAACATTTCAATAAAATGCAAGAGACTCTTATGAAAGAAAGTGAAAATAGGTAAGAAAATTTTTTCATTTGAATTAAATGAATGAAAATTGGTCTTTTTAATTATATTGAGATTTTAAATTTGACTTTTATTAGTTTTAAGCAAAGTTGTTTAAGTAAAAACTAATTTATAACTTTTGATTAAAGTAATTCACTGAAAATTTTGTATTTTTAACTACTTTTTGATAATCAAGAGGCTATTTGAATATTAAACAATATGAAGGAAACTAATAATATTAGTTTTGCACCATCTAGTTCATAAAATTTTAATTTAAAATCTTAATAATTCTCAAAATGTTCAAAAATAATTTTCAATTTATATATTTTTCAAATAGAAATTCTAAATCAAAATCATCATCATCAAATTCAAATGAGAATGGAGAAAGTGATCCACTTAGCAGTTTAAAAAAATCAACAGACGATAGCATAAATTCATTTTCAAATAATTTTTCATTAGCATCAAATATAATCACTGATCATGATCCAACAACGCAAATAAGCGAATCAACAAATTCATTAGCGATGCTTGAGAAGAAGGCACAAGAAGTGCTAAATTCAGCTTCGCAAGGAATTCTCTCGAATAATCTCTTAGACGAATTAGCATTTGCAAATGACAAAGCATCGCCGAATGGTCGAACTGATTCGGCACTTTTCAAACATCGCTGTCGATATTGTGGTAAAATTTTCGGCTCAGATTCATCACTGCAAATTCACATTCGTTCACATACTGGTGAACGTCCATATAAGTGCAACGTGTGTGGCAGTCGATTTACGACAAAAGGAAATTTAAAGGTGCATTTTCAAAGGCATTCTGATAAATATCCTCACATACCGATGAATCCTAATCCAGTTCCTGAGCATTTGGACAAATACTTTCCGCCTCTTGTTCCCTCTGAGGCATTGAAAGAAATGCCTAATGCACCGCCTCAAACTACACCGCCGTTTCCTAACATCGATAGTCGACAATTTCCACAACGTGGATTTTTCCCTGACTTTTACCTGCCTCGACCACCACTCGACATTTTCAATTCGGTTGCAGCCGCGGCTGTTGGCGATGCTTCATCGTCTTCGTCATCACGCAATCCAGTCGATTTGTCACAAGTCAAGAAACCCGAATCGCCTCATCATTTCCGACTCTCGCCTGAGGTTGTAATTCATGAGGATGAGCCACCAAAGCAAACAATCAAAGAAGAGCCAGCCGATGAGACGCTTGATTTGAGTGAAAAATCATCATCAAAGAGCTCACGACCTGTTGCGTCCTCACCACCTCCCGATACGTCGATTCAAACTGTGAGGCCACCAGCCATCACTCAACCTCTTCGAATTTCATCACCAAATATTAACAATAGCACTAATAATAATCATCATCCGCATCATCATCATCATAGATCATTAGAACATTTACAACAACAACAGCAGCAAAGACAGCAATTTGAGAGAGAGAAAGAAGAAGCACAACGTGCCGGTTCAGGTCGTGAAAGAGAAGAAAAAGAATTTAATGCAAGAGCAGCAACAAAAAGTAATAATTCAGTTGAGAGTTTGGCTAAAGTGCCATCTGTATCACCACCAAGTAGCTCATCAAGCACATCTGGTTCGCTCTATCAAGACACTGTGCTCGATCCAAACTACTTTTCAGCACATCTACCTCGACCAGACAGCAATGATAGCTCATGGGAAAATTTCATTGAAATTTCAAATGAAACTTCAAAATTACAAGAACTTGTTGATAATTTAGACAACAAAAATATTGAGCCAAATCAGTGTTTGGTATGTAAGAAAGTTCTTTCATGTCGTAGTGCATTGCAAATGCATTATCGCGTGCATACAGGCGAGCGACCATTCCGATGCAAAATCTGTGGTCGTTCATTCACAACCAAGGGAAATCTAAAGACACACATGAGTGTTCATAGAATAAAACCACCAATGAGAACTCTTCATCAATGTCCAGTGTGTCATCAGAAATTCTCAAATATTTTCGTATTGCAACAACACATTCGCTTGCATACGGGTGAAATGACTGATTTGACACCAGACCAAATTCGTGCAGCTGAAATTCGCGAATTTCCTGAACATGGCGAAATGAAAATGCCACCATATGGCCTACGAATGCCAGAATTTCAATCACAAAAGCGTGCAGCAACAGCTGATCATTCGGATGATGAAAATGACATTGAAATGAATGAGGAACCACGCGAATCACGTGATCGTGAAAAGCCAAATAAAGTGCAGAAGAAAACGCATCATCATAACAATAATAATAATAACAATAACAATGGAACTGGTGAAGGAATTCGTGTAAAAACTGGTCTTACATCACCAGATATTGAAAATCATGTTGAAGATTTGCGAGCTATGAATTTACAGCGATTGTCAGTGCAGTCAAATGATGATTATTCACGTGACTCTTCACCTGTTAGTCCAAGCATCTCGGAAGCTAAAAGACTGCGTTCATCGAGTCCTCAAAATAATCGTCATACACCACCATCGGGATTATCAAGTCGATCACCAATTGCAACACCACCAGCTAACGAACGACCACCATTTCCTTATGGTGCGCCGTTTTTAGGCATGCCACAATTTCCGCCCTTCATAAATCGTCCACCATTCATGGCTAATGTCCCAATTGTTCCGTCAACAGCTAATATGGCTCCCTTCGGACTATTCGGTGAGTTTGAATAAATGCCACACATTCACATTGCATAATGGCAACTGTTGAAGTGATAAAATTCAAAATTAATTAAAAATAGATTTGTTTAAAAGGTGTACGTGGTAATACAACAACATGCAACATTTGCTTTAAAACATTTGCCTGCAATTCTGCATTAGAAATTCATTATCGTAGTCACACCAAAGAACGACCTTATAAGGTATGTCATATTTTTATCAAACACACTTTTAATTATTCAAGGGTTGAAAATGAAAGAATTTTTGTTTTTAAATTTCGAAATAAAATTCGAAAAAGAAATAGTAGATTAAATTTTCTCATTGAAATGAGAAATTTATCTCGCAGAGTAAATAAGAAATAAATAAACTTTATGTTCAAAATTTTATTAGGTTACTTTTAAAGTTTTTGGTCTTTTGAAATTCTTCTTCGCCTTACTGACAAAACAATAACTTTCAATAATTTTTAGTGATATTTAAATATTTTCTTTCGATTCCATTCCTTGATTATTACATTATGTCATTGGAAAGCTTTAATGAATATTAATAAACGAATTTAAATTTTATTTTTCCGTTATTATTCAAAATTAATTTCATTTTTCTGTTTTTTCTTTTCCTTAATCAGTGTACAATTTGTGATCGCGGCTTTTCCACTAAGGTGAGTTTTTTATTTCAATAGAGTTTTTCAATGCAATTTCATGATGATTTAAATATTTTATTTCAATATCATTAAAGATTGAGTTTTTATTTTTCTCAAATAACTCACGCGAACGATTTATTTTTATAAAAAATTTTCCTCACGTTATGTCACACAATGAAAATATCAAATTTGTTATTTTGATATGAATAGTAAGAAAATAGACAATGAAAAAAGAAAGAGAGATGTTGTAGTAATCAATCGATAGCAAAATGAGATGCATGTAAGATTAATTGTAAGAAATTGCCGACGATTGAATTGCAGAATGTGTGTGGTAGCAGCAGTAGCAGAAGAAAAAAGAAATTTGTTGAGGAGGAAGGAAGAGTGTGTGAACAACCGCACTTTACAATAATAGTGCCGATGATGTGAAATAGAAATAAATTTAAATCAAAAGAGAAAGAAAGATGGAATTGTAGTAGATTTATATTAGATGTGTTTTGATGGCGAGCCAAAATATATTGTCACATTATGTTGTTTTCTCTTGTTGCCTTTTTTTTCTCTCTCTGAATCGGATTAAATGCCGCCGCGCGATAACAATACAAGCACGATTATAAATATAGATTCTTTTGTGTTTTTTTCCCTTTTTCTCTCTTACTCTCGTAGTAATAAGACAGCAACAGCTAGCAGAGGAGAGAAATCATTTAATCGCACATTTTTTAGTCTTAAAATAAACTTTACACTTCACTCATATGTGGATATGGAGAATGAAACGAAATATCTTAAAGTACTCGCTCAAGAGATAAATTTTCATTCTTCTTCTTATTGCTATTATAACTTCTCTTTATTTTGTGTTTCTCGCGGGCTATAGTTGAAAATTTATATCGTATTTAAGGCTATTAATTCGACGGAGAGAGAATTAAACATAAAACAAGCACACTCTTTCAATTCTAAATTGCTGCTTATTCAAATTACACAAAATTTTCTTCTTTTTCTAATAGATCAACTTACTACAATTATTGTTTTTGTTACTTGTGAAGTATATAAAGATTTCTATTAAAAATAAAATTGTAAGTTTTGAAAAATTCAAAATAATTTACTATCTAACAAGGGTTGTGAATTTCAATAAAAAAGCATTAAAAATTTAGGCAAAATTCAGCAAAAATGAATACTAGGGTAAAATATTTTTGTCCCTTTAAAAAATAAAAGAAAAGGCAATAAGAAAAATGCAAAAAAGGTAAATATATTTTTTTGCTCCAGTGTTCATTCCCGAATTAAGAAAGCATAAAAAAATTTTGGAACTTTTATAACTTATTATTCAGAGTTGGAAAGCAGCTGAACTGTCGTAGTCATAAGTTTTCTGATCGCATGATCTAATAGTTGTCTTTAGCCAATGGTTTCGGCAACTAATTAGAATCTTTCTAATTCTGCTTTATACAAGAGAAAACAACTTTTGACTAGTTTGTTAGAATTTTTGATAAATTTGTAGTAAAGTTTTTTCTCCTTGACTTTGCATATAAATTTTATTGATTTTGCAATGATTTATTTGATTTAAGTATCAAAAATTTAAATTTAAAGCAAAATAAATTCAAGGAAACTTTTCATATTTAAATGATAACAAATATAAAATTTATTTCTCCATGGATTTCACAAATTAAAGAGCAACATCAAAATTATTTATTTATTGTGACAAACGAGACAGAAAAGTCAAAATGGAACAACGCAATTCATTTTCATTTATTTTTTGTCAATTAATTTATTGATTAACATTTTAATACGTCTGTGTATGAAATTGAAATGAAATATTTTGTCAGTCAACCTCTCATGAGAGAGAAAGAGAAAAATTTAACAAGGCAAAAAAATTAATATTTATTTTCTTTTTATCTCTTTGCAGGGCAACATGAAGCAGGTAATTAAAGCAAAATGTCATGATAAATCTCATTTAAACTTTTTTCATCTTGCAATAAGTCAAAAAAATTTAAATTAAACTAAAATAATTTTTTTACTCTCTCTTTAACAGCACATGTTGACACATAAAATTCGTGACATGTTTGGCAACTCAAATTCTGGCGATGAATCGCGACTCTCGTCCAATGGCGGTCATACGAGTGACTCACAATCAAATCACAACAACAATCAACAAATCAATTTTGCAATCAAACTGGAAAAATCACGCTCGCCATCAAATTACGAGAATGATGACAAGAACGACATCAATGACGATGATGATGAAGTAAAAGAGAATGGAAAAGAACCAAATAATGATGAGGAAGGATTTTCATTCAAACGCGAGCCAGATCTTAAGAAGTGGTGCAACAAATTGAATGAAATGCCAGAAAATATTGCTGCAAGCTGATAGGATCAACTCACAGATTGCGACTCTCAAAAAACTGATTGAAAAAAATTGTTTATGGATGAAAGACTTAAACGTAAATTAATTAATTTTGAAATTTTGTGTAAAAAGTGGAAATCATAATATAATGATATAAATAATGTGTCTATTGCATGAGTCTTAGTGAATTGAGAAATTTCAAATTTAAAAGAGAAAAAATAAGCACACAAATACACAGACATAGACATTTGACATATCAAATTAAAGCGATTAAAAGCGAAAGTGTGTACATCATGCTCTTTCTCTGTTTATGTACCACAACTACCACCCTACTCTGTTATGTATTATATGGAGAAAGATAAACTCACATCCTCCCCTCTCCTACTATTTTCCTCCCTTCCTACCCTATACATATTTAGGGATATATGTACACACACTCACAAACATACAATCCTACCGAAATGAATGGATGAATAACAATTTAAAAAAATAAATACATGCATGCACAGATGTAACACAAAAAAAAATTGAATAAAAATTAAAGTAATTTTATCGATTAAGCTGAAAATATATAAATAATGAAATTTGCAAAAAGTGGTACAATTTTCATTTGTTCTTTTCTTCTGTTTTTCTACGTGACAAAATAGAAACTTAAAGTTTTACTTACACACACATATATAAGAAGAAAAAAAAGAACTTTTTGAAAGTTTAGTTTCATTTAAAAAAGCGAGCACCATAGAAAATGATGAAAATTAGTCTTTAAAAAACATTTATCAAACTTTTTTTAAAAAAACATCACGAAAAAGAAAAAGCACTTAGTTGTAAAAAAAATCATGAATTTTAAAATGTTTTAATTTTAATCTTAATTAATCACTTTTCTTCTTTTTTTTTACTTGATGTAAGACAAAAGATTTTTTTTCTGCAAAATGTGTATACCAATAATTTTTTGTGATAATATGTTTAGTTTCAAAAATGAATAGGAATTTTTTTTGAGAAAATATGTAGAATTTTTCACCGCAGCTTCATGAAGCAAATTTAGTTTTTATGTCTCTTTTTTCTCTACTCTACAATTCAATTCTATCAAAATGAAATTGAGAGTAAAATAAATTTAATTTTTACAGTAATTTGCAAGAAATTTTTTTGTATATAGTTAAAATGTAATTATTGAAATACGCAAAAAGAAATATAAAATTAAAATCAAAGGAAATTTTTAAATTATCTTTTAATTTCTTTCTTTTACAGCAATAAGAAAATTTTCAACACCATTCTTCACTCATTTAATATTTAATTAAGATATTAGGAAAATATATCCAGAGATGATGAAAAGAAGCACAAACATCTCAGAGTGCGGCAAGTAGCATCAATATTGTTTTCAAATTTATTTAAAATCTTTTAAAATACAATATTTTGATCTAAGTTGATGAATAATAAAATTATCAGAGTATGAAAATAAAAAATTTCTTTCGAAATTTGATCCGAAAATTCGAAATTTTTTTTGTCTCAACATTAACATATAGCAATTTGTTCTTACTTTTGCTTACTATAATCCAAACAATTTCAAAAACGTGTTTTTAAAATAAATTTTTGTCAAATATTTCAATTTACCAACGTTTTAAAAAAATGTTATAAAATAAAAATCGATTCATAAACATAACAACAAAATTTATATTTAAAGCCCGTTTTAGTACTTAATTTGAATTGGCGTGCATTTTTTGGTACTTAATTCAAATTAAGAATTACTGTTAAAAACATGCGAAATCATGCGAAAAAATTCGAAATCTTTTGTTTTTCAAAACTATTTGTATTGATTTAGATAAATATGATTGAATCAATGTTTTTTAATTCATTTTGATCCATTGATGTTTATTCTAATTTATGTCAAAATATGTGAACAAAAATTTTTTATTTATAACGGATACTTGAATTTTTAAAAATTTTAGTAGATTCTCATCAATTTTTTAGGGAAAATTGTTAAAATTTCAATTCAAATTTCGAAAAATTTAACGGAAAAAAATCCTGTTTGGTCCCCTAGGATTTAAAGTTAAAGCTATTGTGAAATTTTTCTAATTTCAATCTTATGATAATTTAAATTAATAACTTTCTTATGTTTTCTATAATAAAAATTTCGTTTCCAACCCTTGAAGAAAATATTAGTCAAGCGTTATAAAATTTTAATTGCTCGTCTTTTCATAGAGACAAATTCATCGTGCATTTACTCCCTCTCATCATTTACTGCTTGCGTGTGTATAATAATAAAGAAGCAAAAAAGCGCAAAAATCCTTAATTGAAATTCTCGCAAGATGAAGAAGATTTAAATTAATAATCAAGTTTTGTTGAAATGTGATTCGCATATGAGCATGACATGAGAATGCGAGTAATGATGGAAAGAGAAAGAACATTTTAATTTTGAGTCGAAGTATCATGAAATATTAAAATAAATTTGAGACTATGGAGAATGCCAACCCTTTTTTGTCGCTTGCTTGCTCGCAACCCCTCGCATGCTGTTGATTTGCATAAAAGTTAAATCCTTTTCACATTTGCTTTTCAAATTTTTATGAGCTCATGTGGATTACTTATGGAATTCGTATAGCGAGGACAACAATGTACCATTTGCTGTTTGTGCTGATGAATTTATGTTATCGCTACTCATAACTTTTTTTCTCTTTCTTTTTCCCTTTTTTGTATGTACACAGTAAGCCATAGGTGATTCGACGCTATATTTTTTTATATATATTTATGATTGTGTACATACACATACAGCACAGAGGAGACGAGAGAGAAAAAGAAAATCGTAAAAAGAACATGGAGAGAAAAAGGATGTGGAAAATATAAAAAAGGATATGCGCAAGTGCGGTCAGAAAAAAATATATATATTTCATAATTTTTGTAGATTTTCATTTCATATTCCGGAGCGAAAGAGCGAGATATTATTGGTTCTGAGCGGTGCAGGATGGGAGAAAATGAGGAGAAAAGAAAAGCGAAATTGCACAACCCTCGATATAAAAAAATTTATATGTAGAGAGAGAAAAGATGTTGGTACACACATATAAACATTGTAGAATTATTGTTTCTTCTTTTTTCGCTTGTTATACTGCTACAATAATATTTTATTATGAAGGGTTATCGTAGAAAAATATTTCTTGCAGTTTTTCGAATCTTTTTATATTGAAAATGGAAGACCAATCTAATTAAAATTTCTTATTAGAATTTTATTAATTCGAATATTTCATGAAAAACCGTTATAATAATTTTTAAAAATTTGAAAAAATAAAAACCATTAAAATAACTTTTAAAATTATTAAAGAAAATTTAGAAATTCAATAAATTACTCGAAAGGAAACAAAATATTTCAATTTAAAGCAATAAACTGCATCTCAAACAAAATCTTTAAGCAAATAATGAAATTTTTCAATCAATATAATTTCCCTCACTGATATTCACCACACATATATTTCAAACGAGAAAAATTCTAAAATCATCACAAGCCAATATTAGCAGAAGCAATTTTCTAATTTCAAAATAACAATGCCCGTACAGTTCAAGCCACTATGAGAATTGAGATAGAAAATTCTTCCCTTTGACTTTTGTTGATGCATCAAAATGGAAAATGTTTAATTAGAAAATGCATCTCTCTCTATCGTTTGCTATCTATTGCATTTATCGAGCAAAATATTTTAAAATGTTCAAAAATCATTTACGATCTGTGTATGTGTAGAATATTGCGGAAGAAACAATGCGTATGTCGATTATATCTATTGTTGTTCAAAGCGGCCTTTTATGCCACCCATTACTCATACTAGATACAACTCACCATCATCGCAACTCTCTTTATTGGCAATTCTATGTTCCGATATGAATAAAGAACAACATCAATAAAATTTTTTAATATGCTACGGACATATATAGTGAATGTATGAATCAGAGTGTGGCAGTAATCATTTTATTTGGAAAGAAAATTTTTCAATTTCGAAAAATTCTTTAAACTGCATCTAAATATCAAAAATTCTACAAAACTACCAAATTCTGTTGATTTAAAGATTTTTGAATTTGGAAAAAATTTTTAAAATGAAGTAAATTGTTAACTGAAATTGCAAAGGATGGCAAAAAATATAAAAATAAAACCAAGCAAAGGAATAAACATCCAAATATTTAATTGTAAATATTTATAAAATTTCTCATTAATTATTTTCAAATACTTTGATAAATTTAACTTAACAAATTCTTTAATTTATTATGATAAAAATTTACTTGTCCATAACAGAAGAACAAGACATATAAAATAATGAAAATTGCCATTTCATACTATAGACATACACATAGTTAGAAGCAATATATAAGCCAAAAGGGAATTTGATGTCCGCATGAGATGCTAAAGCGAAATTAAATGAATGTTCGTGTCTGTCTATTGCAGATCAATGGTGATTCGAACGAGAGAATTTTTATTTTCATCTGTAAAAAGGGAGAAAAACAATTTTCATTAAATCGTATGTCATCTGAAAATGAAGAATTTTCACAATCGAAATGGAATAAAAAAATTTCGAGAGACGGAAATTTTCTGTATATTGCTTTGTTCCATTTGCTGGTGCTTCGTTTTGCAATTTTCAGTTGGTCGATCAAAGGGTGGTTTATGTTGAGTAAACATTCATTATAATGATAAAATTGCTGCTTGCAGTTTCGACAATCATGCGGAAAATGATTTTTTTTTCTCAATATCTGACTGTGCTTGAAATATTAATCAAAACATCATTCTTCTGTTTTTTTTCTTTGAGGAAAATTATTCAAATTTTCTTCTTTACCGCGAGATCGTGTATAAAAAATAGAAGAAAATTCTTTTGGCTTGAAAAGTTCTCAACAACAAAAAGGAGCAGAAGAAAAACTTTTCCTCATTCATCTTTCGTTTCGCATTTTTTCTCTTCTCTCTAAAGAGTGAAAAACCTCAGAAACAAAAGATTCTCAATATTCCCTCTACAGTTTATCTTACCATAAAAATCCTATCAATCAAAGTGATTTTGTGTATATTATTACATTATTTGTAGCTTTTTACGTAGTCGCTGTCGTGATTTATTGCGTAAAATATGACTCGAGGTGGTTTCGCATTTCACTCCTTCTTCTAAGCTTGCTACTTTGTTTACATTGAGTCCCTGGAAATTTTACTTTTTTTCGCTCCTCCTCTCATGAATATATCATTCTGTGAATAGCAATAAAACTTCCTTGTTTGCATTTTCCCAGTAATTATCATTATTCGAGCGAAATTTAATTGGAATTTCTGTAAACTTTACCAATTAAAAGTCCTTTTTTTTCTTTTCTCTCATTTTTCTATTGTTGTTTCTGCCTGAAGCGAAGGGACAGCTAGAAAAAAAGCAGGAAAGGAAGCAACTTATTGTCCGTAAAAAATATTGAATGTGATTGTAAGACACAAAATGAAATGAATAAAATAAAAAAAAAAGCTAGTGGAAGAGAAAAATGAATTTGCATAAAAAATCTATTTGTTATAAAAACTTAATTATAATAAAAGTAAAATTAAATTTATTTTATTCATTCCAAGAAAATTTTAAATTTGTTTATTTTTGCATTAATATTGAAGATATGAAAATAAATAATAGTTTAAAAAGCAAGGTTTGGGTGAATAAATCCAGGCGTGGACACACGTTGATCTTTTTGATCCCATTTGATCACTTTGTTGATCTTTCTTGCTTTTTTTTTGTGTGTCCACGCCTGGGAATAAATTTAAAATTTGACTAAAATTTTCTTCGTTTCAAGGCAAAATAACATTTGCCACATTTCACCAAAAATAATTAAATTTTTTTGTCATTTATGTATTTTTAAAATGTTATTTAATTTAATTTTATTAAACCAGAAAACATGCTTCTGTAATGCATGATCACAATGAACTGTTTCAAAATGTAATAATTCATAAAAATTTTAATTTTATAAAAGAAGAACCAAATTTGCTTTTAGTATTAATTTTTGCTTGAAAAATCAGTTTCTAAAAAGTCATTGACACGAAATTGTGACTGTAAAAAAACTTTTTCAAATTTTTGGGTGCATGAGATTCCAACAATATTTAACCTAAAATTGTCTTGATTTTTTATCAATTTTAACGAATATTTTTAAATTCAAAATATTTAAATCAAAAAAAATTTCTTTGGAAATTTACAACCAAATTTAAAACTTAATTTTGAATTTTATATTTTATACAATTAGTCATGACTGAAACTGATGAAGAAAAATTATTTTAGGAGCATCAAGAAGTCAATGAATGTGAATTTGTCATTGAAGCACAGATCCCTTGACACACAGTGAGAGAAGGCGCACAAAAAAAAGTTTTTCATTATTTAACAATGAGCAAAAAGAAAGCAATCGAGAGAGGCAAAAAAATTATTCAGATTCACAATGAAAATGCAATTAAAAGATTCTTTTTTTTTTTTACTTTTATTGCTTTCGCTTTTTTTTATTTTTTTCTTTCTCCTTTTCGTTTCTCATTTTGTGAATATATATGAATGTTGTTATCATTATGTAAGGCTTCCCTTTTTAAAATAATGGAGAATGAATGAGTATTTGTAAAGGAGCAAAAAAAGAGAGAAAGAATAAATATTACAATTCGTAATGATTACAATTTCCTTTGTCTTTTATGCGTTGAGGGCTAGAATGAAGAAAAGATTTTAATTCCTTTATGAAAATGGCTTTCAATTCATTTTAATTTTCAAGCTTAAATGTTGATTACTTGTGGGGCATCCCGTGAGTAAATGGCAGAATTCTAATCTCATTATTATCTACACAGACAATTTCTCTTTTTCTCTGAATGCAATAAATAAATACAATTTAAAATGTAAATCTCAGTCAGGGCTCAAGTTGTTTCCATTAATCATCCATATGTCTCTCTGTTTCTCTCTCTCTCGCTGAAAATGAAATGTCCTCGCTTCAATAACTTTAATAGAGTCGTTAATAAATTTAAAGCGATTTTATTAAACCATAAAATCTCTTCATTTATGCACGCTCTAAATCTCTTCAATTCCATTCAATTCTTGCCTATCTTTGTCTCTTTGTATGTGTTGCAAAAATAAAAATGTGTCTATAGCAAGAAAAGAAACAGGATTACATGCAATCGCACTCTCTTTTATTATGTGTGTATATTATTTATACTATTTGTGTATCATCATCAACCATATAGCGAAATATAAAAGAGATAAATATTTGTCAAATTTCTCTTCCTTCTTTTTAAGCCTGAGAGAGTGAGAGAATATTGAAGGGATGAAAGATGACATATGTGTAAATAGATATCACAGTAAAAATTGAAATTGATACAGATGTATATACTGTATACACATATATATGATTCATAGATGCTTAGCTTATTTTTTTGTTATTTGCAAACACAATTTTGTGATTTAGTGTGTGATGACAAAGACATTTTCCCTATTATATTTATTTATTGCATTGTTTATAAATGAGGAAGGATGATTGAAAGAATATTCAAAGGAAGAAAATTTAAAATTTTCTATGGAAATACCGAAATGTGCAAACTTTAATAAAACTTCGAAATTGAGTTCTTTGTTTTACTTATCAAGAGTGCTCACTTTTTAGGTAATAGTTCTAATAACCCAAATTTCAAAAGTGACAATTTGTATTATAAAAAATTTAAAACAATTTTCTTGAAAAATTTCAAATGTTAACAAAATTTTCCTAAACAAAATTTGATAAATTAAATTAAATTAAATTTTTTAATTGGATAGTTATCGCAAAAATTTCCGAAATTTTCATTTTTAGATATACTTTTAGTAAAGTGTTAAATTACGAGCAAATTCATGAAAGAATTAGCACTTTAGGTTAGATTTTTCATGAGTTATGTTTTCTGTAAAACTTTGTCTAATTAAGCATTTTCTTTAAAAAAAAAATCTGTTTTTCCTAAAATGTCAAATTAAATGAAGTGCATAAAATTAGTCAATAATTATTCAATTTAATAACTCCAGATTTATGCATTTATCTCATATTTCCATATACATTGTTAATAATTAGCCATATGTCAACATAAACTTCTTTTGTTACATATTTGGCATAATAATTCGAATGATAAAATTTTCCGCTCAAACTCACCATAATGAGGACATAAAAATAGGATGAAAGAAGAGAGAATTGAGAGTGTCATTGTTGTTATCCTCCTCCTGTTTATTAATTCCATTCATTTTAGCAATTTCTCAATTTATCATATTAGGATGATTCCTACCCTATGAAAGAAATAAAAAAGCAGCAAGTACGACCAGCAGAGAGTACATTTGTTATGTGCATGTTGTAATTTCACCATAAATTTAACCTTAAATATTTTTTTGATTGTACTACTCTGTTATTTGTTAAATTTATGTGCATTTGAGAAGGGAAACATAGTGAGTGAGTAAAAAATGAGACTAGCTAATAAAGTGTAAAGCTACACTCACTCTATGACAATACATTTTATTATTACTCACTCTTGTCATCGATTCGAAGAAGCGTGAAATTGAAAACAACTTGGAAATACTGCAGAAAGTCAGAATGAGTTTAACTAACAATATAATGTATTATGACTGTAACTGAATATTTTTATTAATTTGATATATTTGTTTATGGGCAAACACAGATGGTGCTCGACAAATTGTATTTTTTTCAATATATTGAAACCATAAATGCTTCTTCATGCAGTTCTTTTATTGTTTTTAAAGAGACACATCAACCCCTATATGAATTTTTTTAACTTACTCTTTTATAAAATTTTATTAGATGAAATATGATGTGAAAGGGGTATACTCTACTGTTATTACAAAAAATTTAATTAAAATTGTTCTAAATTTGTGCTAAATAATTTTGAAATGAACCATCAATTTTGGGAGATTTTTTTTAAGAAATTTCAATCTTTTATAAACTGCATAAAAATACAAAAAATTTTAATTATAAGCCAAAATAAATGTTCATACTATCAGTATGTGAGCTTTAAGGACTTAATAAAATTGAAGCAATAGATAATTAACTGATACTAAAATTAGTATAGAAAAAGTGAAAACAAAATAAAAACATAGAGCTATTAGACCTTGCTCACAATAAAAAAAAAATCAATTTTCAATCACCCAATATTAAAAAAAATTAAATTCAATAATCATCAACTGTCAAATTGAATTTCAATATTGAAGGGTGACAAAATTCAATGCAGTTCATTATTCGAAAGTAAAAATATATTTATTCAGTTACTGATAACGTATTGAATTTGGCAATCGATATTGGTCCAAAGCCCAACATCCAACGAAATTGCTTTAATGGAATTTTTTATACGAAAAGCCATTGAGCGCTCACTGATTTCCTTTCATGTGTAAAGCAATCCAATTTTCACAGGAATATACATTAAAAAATAAAAGTGTATTCATTCTCCCTCAATTCCTCAAATTCAATATATTTATTGAATAGCGGCAGAGCTTCTTTATGAAAGGCACTTTCAAAATACAATCCACTAACGTAATCCGGCTCGTTCATAAAGTAATCAAATATATTGAAATAATGAAAATCGTTTGACCCCAGTTTAAATGCTTACTCATTGTCGCATGAATGAACTTCACTCTTCCTCTTCCTTTTTATCATCATGTAACATTTTTCGCATGAAAAGGGATACAAGTAAGTGCTTCTTTTATTATTTTGTATATGCATACATTCATTCATATTAGGGTGTCATAATCCACCTACAATTAAACGAGTGAAATAAATTATCCTCTTTTATTTATGGACTTATCTCTATAAATTTATATCATGAAGTTAGCTGCGAAATATTTAAATTTAAAAAAATCGTTATTTTTAAATTATTAATTATCAAATAAAAGAAAGAAAAAGATAAATTTTTCACATTATCCATTGTTTTTCTCTCTAAAGATTATCAATAAATGAAAGAAATTCTTTTTAATTACTCATTCCATGCTACCATTATATAAATGTATTAAAGCTAGTTTTAAGTTAGATTTATTAAACTTTTATATCGCAATTTATGGTCATTGTAGAAAAGAGAGAACGACACACAATATGAGAATAGCTGGGAAAATATTGTAGATAAATTTATTGTATATATACATTTTTCGTATCCTAGCAACTCCCTTACTTGTGCCAATGATGCTGCACACATACATATGCCACCCACAAAATGCTCAAAACTTTTTCTACCACCCACACATAGAGTGAGAAATGAAATGGCCAGCAATAGCACCTTACTTTTACACATTCTCCAACCCTTTCTTTTTCCTCGATATACTGCTGATGCTGTTCTTTTTCTCCCATTTTCATATTTGTATGGTCAAGCGTATCTGTGTATATGTGGACATATTTCGATTGCTTGCTTGTTGTTGATGATGCTGAAAGTGAGGGTGTGCAAAAGATGAGAAATAAAAAAATATTTTCGTATATGGCAGTAAGAAAGAAGAAAAAAATACATATACAAAACAATTTTCAATCTTCAGTAAAATTTTTCTTTTTTGCTATAAAGATGATGACGGTTTGAGGAAAAAGAAGAAAAAATGGCAATGACCATAAATGGATACATTTTTACAGGGAGATATATGTTGTATCGAAATAATTTTTAAACTTTTCCAATTACAATTATAAATTTTCTAACGAGAATTTAATCTACACTTGCAGATTTATAATGAAAATAAAAATTTTTTTGATCACTCGAAGGCGAAATTTGAATTTCTTCATTTCTTAGCGTCCATTACTATTTAATTTTATTTATTTTCAATGAAATATTAATTTCTTATGTAAACTTATCAAAGTATAGAAAGGAAATATGATTCGAAGATGTCTCGACTTTTGGTTCGAAAATGAAATTTTGCATTCAAAACTAAGAAATTTTAAATTTATTTAGCCGACTTATTGCTTATTGAACGAATATTAAATAAACTAATAAAATTCATTTCGATCAATTATAAATAAATATTTGTAAATTTTTCTAAATTTGAACAATTAATCTTTTTTTTTAAAAATTTCCATTTTATTTTTTCTCATAAGAAAATTAAATTTGCTAGATTAATTCTTATTTGCCCTATCGCTCGAATTGAAATTATCATCATAATGTACATTTATAAATTTATGTCAAAGACTACAATCAACCCCAAAAGTATATACATAAGTAAAAAGAAGAGAAAATTGAATAAAAATTTCTCTTTTCCCTTACTCTGTCATGTTCAAAAAGAAGTCAAATGAAAATGATAAATTATAGAGTGAAAAATCAAATAGGGATTCATGCTTAAATTCTTGTCAATTAATAAAGGCAATTACTTCTACATTTTAAAATTAATCGTTTAAGAGAAAAAGATTTCAAAGATCTATAACCGTCTGTGAGCATCCATGCATGTTAAATAGAAGCAATCGTAGCAAAAAAGGAAGAAAGTTTGTCTTTTGTGGTTTATGCAATGAAAATTCCATAAATTTTGTGATTTTTTCTCTACGCATAGAGAAATCTCACTCGATCCTCAAAAATATGTTACAAATTTCATCCTGAAGCAAAAATGGGTTAAAATACACTCTATGTAGAAGCAATTAACCCTTTTATGTGTCGCCACATGCACGCACCCGAAAATTTTCTTAAGGCGAAATTATTATAAAGTTTTTGTACGTCATTTGACAGATTTATGGTAAATATACGAGAAGAATACTCTTTTACACACTTTTGATATTAAAATGTCACCGACAATAGACAAAGAATAGCGGCGGATGGAATGTGAATGTAACATGAGATTACAATAATAAATATTAGGCAATAAAGGAGTCAAAATAGAAACAATTAAAATTTTCGTGAATAGCTCACTCTCTAAATTCAACCTATAGTTCGTGTAATAATAATCTTTTATTCTCTACAGAGAAAGAATAGAAGGAAGCGACTCGATGAAAAATTAAAATAAATTAAAATGTGAGCCTTGTCATAAAAATTTTTTTTCATCTCATTTTCTTTTATTTTTATTGTTCATGGCTTAAATAGTCACTTTTACTTTTACGTGCAACAGCTGTGTGCATTAATTCGTGACAATATAATTAAAAATCTGACTTTTCTCTTTCACTCACTCGTCGCTCGTAGTTTTTTTTTTTGTTGTGTTCTGGCGTGTGAGTTGGTGGAAGAAAAATTTTATTCGAAATTTGAGGTTTTGTCTTTTTTTGTTGAATTATGAGTTCTGAAATTAAAAACAAAAAAAGAAGCAAAATATAAATGTTTACTCCTGAGAACGAAATATTTAAATATTTCAAGTTTTGAATTTACATTTATTAAACTCATAAAATAATTTTAAATAATTTTGAATTCTTATGTGATATAAACTATTAAGATGGATACGGTGTTACAATATTTGTTACATTTAAACTTTTTTCCTACTTTTATTATTACTTGACTTTTTACACGAATTCTTGCTGATATCTTAGTAAGATTCTTTTTTAGTATTTTATGATTTTATTTCATTACCCTCTTTAATTTAAACGTTCTAAAAATCATTACAAATCAAAATAAAAAATTTAACAAAAGAAATTTTAAGAGATAATAATTTCACATCAATTGGTTATAATGTCATCAACAATTTCAAAAACTTTAGTGATATTTAACATTGTTTACATAAAGTAAGTCACGTGTCGACACGAGCAATCTACAGCATCAAAAATGTTTATTTAAACGTTTTAGCCTACACAGTTTAATTTATCCCTTTCGTGCGTGTTATTTTCCGCTTATGACATTCACAACAAACATTAAAATGATGTTGATGATGTTATCACGATGTGCGTGCAAGTGCAATGCATTATAATGCCTTCAAATTGTCTCTTTCCCTCTGCTTTTACTGCCTGATGCTTATCATCAGTGAAAGTCAGATTATAAAAATGAAAATTCGTACTGCGCAAGCTTCTAATACACATTCGACACATACAATCCATTCCGAAGAATCATAATTTCATAAGATTGATATCAAATTGAGTTTCACATCCATGCCACCCATTTTACCATGAGTAGGGAGCGCACACTGTTAGAATAAAATGGCATAAACTCCGTTTGAATTCATATCACAGTAAAATATATCAAGGGATTTATCTTTGTGCAATATAATTCGATTGAATATATTCGACAAATAAATTTTTATATCACAAAGGTTTTCTTTTCCTTTTCTTTCTTTTCGAATTTTTTCTGACATTTTATTAGCAATTTTTATATGTACGTATACATATCTACGTTTTCATGAGCATTGCATGCGAAAGTAGAAGAAAGGAGGGAGAGTGAAGAAGAAAATTCTTTCAAAAAGAAGCTTATCGAAAAAATCAAATAAATTCTTTCTATTTTTCCTTTAGATGATTTTCACATTTCACCATGGTTAGGAAAAATTTTTATTTTTATTTAATTAGACTAAAAATGAAATTTAAAAAGTTGTTAAAATTGAAATTAAATTTTATTCTGCTCATAATAATAAATAAAATCAAATAACAAGACTTCTATAAAAAAAAGCCAAAGCAAAGATTTATTTTGTAATGCTTAGAAATTATTTTGGAAAATTTTTTTGAAATCTTTAAATTTATTTTAATTTAAGACTCCTTACCTTGAACTTTCTCCTTTTCATCCTTTTCTTCTAATAAGCAAAATCATACTGCAAAGAAGCAACACAAAATACAGTCAAAATCCCTTCTACCATTTTGTGCCATAAGCCCTAAATATATATATGCTTGTGTACGCTCCTTTCTATTGCTGCGATATCAATGAAGGTAAATATTATCAAAATGAAGCAAAAAGGAAGAAAAATTATTGTTGCTTTCCAATAGTCAAAATTTGAGCAAACATTGGAGAAATAATTGTGTCGGAGTGTGTATGGCACCCTCACTGTGTTATTATTATGAGCTACTTAAATATTCACATCACATCTTGATAGTACATCTTTCATGCTTCTCCAATGATACGCATAAACTTCTATTTTTTGCAATCAGCATTACTTATGCCCTTCCCTTGTCTCACTCTCTAACTCCTATTTATAACCCCCTTTTTGCTTCCAATTTCAAATGCTTGCCTTTTTATTTTTATGTATTACGAATGATGGCAAAAGATGGTGGAGAATATTACTACTGTAACAGCAGCACCACCATAAATTTTCCAGCATACAAATGAAAATGAAAATAAAATGAAAAAAGACAATATTTTCAGAACATTCATAGAATTTTGATTAAATGAAATTGTGGATAAATGTGAAAAAATTTCTCTCTCTGCAATGACTGCTGCCATGACTTTATTGTCTTGAGTTGAGAATAATAATATTTTTGCTGTCGATGCGCAAGCGAAGCAGAAAATAAATTTAATATAGGAAAGATTTATCGTTCCCGTTTACTTCTTAAATACTCCATATAATCATTCACTCATTTTATTTGTGCATATACATGCATACACGATTTTTTGGTATTTCTATAAACGACTCTAAAAAGTAAAATTTATCTTTTTTCAATTTCTGTAACTTTATTTTATGACATTACTTTATTGTTTATTCCAGTGAATTTGATTCATTCTGGATATCAAAAAATATTTTTCGGAATCAAAATTTTTGTATTTCGAAAAAATCATTAAAATTGTCGAAAATTAATGAAATATTGAAAACATTCTTAAAATTATAGAGCCAGTTTTATTTCATTAAATGTGTTTGTATAATATACAAATGATTTTTTCGGCTTGAGCTATTGGTAGCGGACGTCGGACAAAAATGGGCAACAAATAGCAACTTCGGTTACTTGAGTGTTTTTCATCGTGAAGTTCTTAGTTTAATTATTTAAAACCGTTGACAAATTTTGATGTATTTTTCAATTTCAAATTAGTGAATCTACAAATACACAGCAATTAAAATTAGACACATTTAATGCTTTTTGAGGATTCTAAATGAAGAACTTTTAAAGTCATAAATTTTGAATAAGAATTTTCGCTTTACTATACTAATTTTTGTGTTAATAAAAAATTTAAAACCATCAAATGCAGAACCCTCTTAAAAACAGAACACATTTAATTAAATCATCAAAAATATAAAATTTAATAAAAAGTGATTACAATTATTAGCTTTACGCATTAATCGGATTTAAAACAGATGAAAAACGAATTTTCAACTCACAAGTGTAAAAATTCTCGTTTATAATTTCATAATTCTAGTTGTTTAATATTTTCCGCTTAGTGCACCCTCATAGCAACTTGTCATCACGGCGACGTCCCTCTCTTGAGACCATCGATATGCCATTTATCTATAATGTCAAACAGAAAAAGCTATTACGCGGGTGAATGAAAAAGCACTTTATTTATTTTTATTCACACTTCTGTCTCGTTATCCTTAATACCTCCTTCTGCTTATGCTTCACTCACCCGACACTTGTTTTTCAATTATGAATTATTTTGATTGAATCGTTCTGCATTCTTCCCTTATGTGTGTAGCGTTCTGGGAATTTCATCATCATAAAATTATAATTTTTCTCGCCTAACGACCCTTCTCGTATGTACAACAACAACGAGACAATGTATGAAAAAAACATCTGTCCTAAAGTCGATTGAGTAGTGAGTGAGTGTGAAATCATCAACATGTTATGTTCATTTTCAAAAATCTAAAGCTTCTCAGCTTCCTTCTTTCTCTCTCATTGCCGTTTCGTAATCAAAAATAATAAAATGCCATGTAATCCTGCTGTGAAAAATTTCTTTTCAATTCCACTTGCCACTTTTCTCTTGCATTATCATCATCACCAGGTCCCTGTATTTTTTTCTATGTTCATGAATTTGAGCGATGAAAAAAATGTGTATAATTTTTTAATAATGCGATAGACGAGATTGAAGGGGAATTAAAAAAATTTTTCTAACGTTCTGAGGGTGTATTTGACTCTCTCACTTGAATAAGGACCTTTTATGTAAATAAATGTAATGAAAATTATATAATTTATCAATGAAAATGTTCTCTCAAGAGAGAGGGTAGTGTGACAAAAAATAATGAAACATTGCACTTGAATAAACAAATATTAGAGAGAAAAAGAAGAATAAAATTAAAATTACTCTTGAGTAAATGAAAGACATCGAGTGCACTCGATCAACACTTCTTGTTTCATATCTGCCCATAAATGTGCTTCCACTTGCGTGTACTTTTAGTGTAATAACTGCCGAGATTTTTCTCTCACTCTCGAATTGAATAATGAAAATATTTTATCAACAAAACACCATCAATAAATTTCTCAATTTGTTGCGAAATATGAAGCTTGTAATTCATTTATGAAGTACAACATTCTTGTCTCCATGCAATATACTTTTTCTTCTGCAGCAACAACTTGTTTGTTGTTATTATTATGTTATGTTTAATATGAAACATATTATGATATTTTTCTCTCTTTCTCATTTACAGCATTACATATCGTGATGACATTTCCAGTTTGATATTGATTGATTTCTTTTTAAAATTATTAATTTTTAGCATTGATTTTTCAATTATGAAACATGTTTCAAAAGAAATCAAAAGTTTGAATTTTTAAAAAGTTAAATAAAATTTTTTTGGACAAATAAAACTAAAGAATTCAAGTTCTTACTCTTTCTCTCTCTTATTTGGATAAATTGTGTCTATATAGACAAAAATCTATCCGCAGTTCTACGTAGTCGAATAGATATATAGTATAAACATCTACGTTTAAATAATTGTTTTCAAAGTCAAAAATTCGCCTAAATCTATATAAATATGCAGACGTAAACCTATAGGAAACAACATTGACTAAATTTTCGAATCCTTATGTGTAAAATTTCAATTCTAGAGGATAATACTCTCTTACATTTTATCTATTATTTTTAATTCTACTGATTTTTTACTTGTAAAAATTTTTAAAAAAAGAATTTTGAATCATTAAATTATTAATAGTTTTCATTTAAATTAGGGTTCGACACTATGCAGATAAGAAAAAGAATTATGCGCATGATTTTCTTCTTCTTATTCATTTTTGTATGGAAAAATCAAGACGAAGCAGAAAATTATGCACATAATTCTTCTTCTTATCTGCATAATGTCGAAACCTAATTTAATTTAAAAATAAATAATTTTTTTAAAAAGAAATTATGATAGTTTACATAAAATAAATAACTGTAAATAAGAATTATATTAAATATTTTTTTTTAACCACATTTGGTTTTTTATTTCATTAAAATTGTTTAGACTCATTTTTATAAATTTACAATCGATATCATCATGCATAATAGCATTTTTCCAATTTGGTGGTCAAATAGAGTTTTTACATTTCAATGTAAGAAAAGAGAGAAAAAATGCAGTAATTCCCGCTATTTCATGAATTGTTATTGACTGTCTGTGAATATTTTCATATTTTATTTTTTAGTTGGAATCTCGCGAGATATCGCTCACACTCTATATACGTGTATATCAACAAGTTCCATACTTGTAATTATGACCACGTTTACATGATCATATCAAGTACGAATACCGAAGCTGCCATAAATTCTTAAATGTTTATGACAAATTATTAAGCGACGATCGTGAGTTGATATGTGAATGAAGCAAAAGGAAAAGACGTTGCAGTAGCAGCAATCGCTCACATAAATTGTTCGAGTCGATCGCAAAATGAGAAGCATTGAAAAGCCACCTTTCATAATGCTATTGAAGGTATCACACATATATGTATTGCATTTTTTCACTACTGCTGCTGTTGCTGCTCGACAAAGCAAGTTATAAAAGGCCTGCAACATATGGCCTGACATCATAAATAATTGACATATATGGAATGTTAATATTATGAGTTTTTATTTACACAATTTTAATTAATAAAATAAATATATCTCCGCTGTCGTCGCTTGCTTACTCACTTATATTTTTATTTTTTGCTCCGCTTGTAATTTATGCCCTCCACAGCGTTTTTGAGCGCTCTCTCAACTCTCAATCAACAGCAATTTTTTACAATCAATCGTTAATGAATTGGATGTAGTTAGTTAAAGGCTCGCTCGCTCGTACATAGATGGAAAGAAGAAGAAACTCGCCGGGGTGGCATCGATTGTAATATGCAATACATTCTCAACACACAATAATGACTATAACTGATACTTATTATGATGATTGGAGAATTTCAATGAAGTTCTCTAATTTAATTTAATCGACATTCGCATTAAGTTAATTGAAATGAGACAACGAATGAAATAACAGCAGTTGCATCAAATCATGCTGCATAAATTGCGTGAATGAATTTAGCTTTTTTTGCATACTTTTTCCATACGCAGTAAACATATACTGATATTTCCTTAGAAAAAATATCTGCATATTTGATTGTGCAAGAGACATTAAAAAAAAAGTTCCACATTGTTTTGACCAAATGCTAAGTTGAATTGACTTTGTAATTTGCACCTTCCATATGCATCTTAAGTAAAAATCATTATTACTAACTACCATTACACTATTTATAACGCATTTTTAAAAAAATCCCAAAAAATCATAATTTCATTCAAGAGAAATTTTTAAGAAACTGCTTGAATTTTTATATTATTTAAATTCATCAGGATATTGAAAATGTTTCGTTATTCGATCCAAAAATTCGAAAATGAATAACGACTTTTCCGAAGAAAATTCGAATTTCAAATTCCAAATTGGTTCAAAAAAAGATTTGTAATTTTCAAAATAAAAATTTAATTTTATGGATTTTTCCATTATTCAAGTTTTAGCAATGAATCTTGCTAGTTTCAATCGAACCGTAAAGGAATCCCGAAAGTCTAGCGGCTTGCAACTACGGGTTTTCGAAATCATTGGAACTTTGAAAAGTTTGTTAAAAATTACATTAGAAAAAGTTTTGTTCTTATTGATTAATTGAATAATAATATTTTATGAAGCAATAGATGTTGTTTTACTTATAAAACAGACTTCGTTTTCTAATATTTCACTTTTAAACTTAAATTAAATTTTTTCACACAAATTATTTTCGAAAATGTTCAAAGTACTGAAAAGAGTATGTAAAACACAATATAATAAAAATTTCAAATCTTAACGGACAAAAAACTCGTTTGATACTACTAAGCAATGAAAAAGCAAAAGTTTGATTTTAAAACAATTCTTATAAGCAACAGTTTCTGAGATAGACAAAGTGCGGAAAATACAATATTTCTATAGATTCACAAGAAAATGCGTTAAATATGCATTGAATATATTTATTAGCAGACGAACATGACACATATTACCATTTAAATAGATGACGATCTCTCCATAATTTTTATAGATGAAATAAATTCGATTTCCATGTTTCTCTTTCTCACTTATAGAGAAAATTTTTAAATTAACAAATTCGTCAAGGAGCATCGAAATTAGAAATTTAATTACTTTTTTGCACATATATAGAGGTAGAAAAAATTTTTTGATCATCATCGTCATGAAGAGTATTTCCTCTCTAAAAAAAGTCACATATCATTGATACCGTTAAATGTTAAATTAACTTTCAAGATGCTAAAAAAGATCAATTTTCAATTTTATGACGATATTTTAGTTAACGGTGTGGAAAGGTGTGATTCCAACAAATTCGTTCAATGACTAAGGTGCAACAATCATTTAATAATTTATTTTTTCTTTCTCCTTTGATCAGTCTCCGTCACCTTTGATCGGCAACAGCAACAGAAACAAGCGTGAAAATTTAAATTAAATAATTTTTTCCCTCTTCAGCTTGAATGAAGAAATTTTTTAGTTTTTTGACGAATCATTCAATGAATGGAATCATATTACATTTTATTAGTTGAATTATAAAAACCAGAAGCAAATGAGCGGCAAGTAGCACCTTACACGAATATGTGATGAAAGCAAGAATGTTTGAGAGAATTTTTCGCCTTGTCATCATGTAACGAAACTATTTATACCTGGAATGAGCAGCGCGTTGTGTGTGAAGAGCCACGTATCATCACTCACACTGGAGAATGAAGAAGAAGAAAAAGTTGCCGATGGATAGGCATATCGAGACGAGATTTCATTTTCATTTCCTTTTCAAGAGATGATGAGCAAGCATACATGATGAAAAAACTGTTACGCAATAAAAGCAATTAAAACTTTTTTGTTCATCTAATTTTTTAATATAATTTAGAATTATGAATACAGTAGAGCGCAAAAATTACTTCATATCTCTTATAATTTCATTTTGTTTGTTTTTGTCTCATTCCCGTTCCCGAAAAACTTAATTCCCGTAAATTGAAAAAAGCCTATTGACAAAACTAATTTAATTTCGACATAATTTTAAAGGCGTTTTTAACATTTTTTTCATATATTTTGGTTACTTATGAAGATAAAACATTATTAATAATAATTTCGTATAAAAAAGTAGCAGGAAATCGTAAAAATATAATTTGAGAAAAAAGGAAAAACAATTCAAGATTCGAAATTTCAATTCCAAGTTTTAAAACGAAAAATAATATTTTTCAAAAAGTGGCGCGACTTTTGCTAATTTTGCCACTGTGTCTGTCCCCCTGGAATAATTTAAATATTTTAAAAATAAACGGTTTTGTGTTTTTAAATTTGAAAATTTGTCTTTTTTAAAAAAAAAAGTTTTTAACAAACACTGCTCTTTAGTGATTTTTAATATCACATTATTATGTTCAACTTATATCCCTGTAGAGTTCATTTTCTCAGAAAATAAAAAAGATTGATTGCGATACAATTTTTTACTGCAAAATTTCCCTTCCGTATTTTCACAGCAAATGATTGATCATTTTCATTCTATTAGACCATAAATGCGGTCCTTTATATTGCATACATTTTTTATCAATCGATTATAGTTATAATTCAATAATGATGGACATTATAGAAGTTTATTGAAGCAACATTGATTTATTACCAGCTCGTTTGCACTTTATCCACTCAATTATCACCTAAAGATGCATTATATGTATTCCATTAACTTTCATTTCTGCTCTTAATCCTCTTTTTTTTGTTTCACATTCTCACTTACAGAAGATGTCAGAAGATTATGTAAAAAGCATGTCATATGACAAAATCTATGAATCAAGTATTTTTTTGAAGGTATACAAAATCGACACTGAACAAGAAAAATCCGTCAATTTGAAATATGATTTTATAAAACCATTTTCAATTCAATGTTACTAAGAGATGTCAGAGTGAGAGAGAAAAGAGTTGAAATATGTAGAGGGAAATTACATATATTACAAACGTATGTGACATATTTGAAATATAACATCTCACCATGGATGGAATTGAAAGAGAGTTTCACATTTTACTTATTTATTTATGAATAGAGTCACAAGGAAATCTTTTTTTATTCTATATCATGCCATACACACGAGAGAGGGATTGATTTGGATATGAATTTTGATATGCGACATTGATTTTCACTTTAGTTTGCCTCTTAATGCAAGAGATTTATTTTACATGTATCGAATATATTACTGGCATAAAAGCAGAGCAGAAAGAGACACGGTCATGTGTGTGTCATGCATCTTGCGAGCTGCTTCACTTTACTTAACTCGCTCGCTTGTTGGCATGGAATGAAAGACAATTATTTAATCTGCAATCATCTGTTATGTCCATTTATGTGTCGCGATCGACACTTTTTTCGTTTTATATTTTTCATACTCGCCTATAAGTGTGCAAACACTCTTGAGAATTAAACAAGGTGAAATTAATTTAATTTTAAAATAAAAATATAAACCAATTGAACAACATTGACTTCAAATATTGAATTCTCATTAAAGTGTTAAAATTATCACAAACAGAAATCATATCTAATCAACATAAATGTCAAACTGAGTTGAGCAATAAATTTTAAATAATAACAAAATTTCCACTTGCACATATCTCACAAATGTTTCCCTAAATTATAATAGCCATAACTTACGACCGATGTGTTCTGTGTAAGAAAGAGAAAAATAATTGATGTAATTACCTCTGCTATGAAAAAGTTTATCTCAAAAAACAGTAGAATGTTCCATAAAATAATACAAAAACTAATTACAATCTTTCGTGTGTAGATTTTTGCTACTGCTGCTGCTGCCCTTTTCTGAAATGTTTATTTATTGCTCCCATGGATATCATTAAGTGAAAATAGTTTCATGGCGAATGAAAGATTGCAGCTGAGAATATTCTTGAACCTAAAACCTACCTAGGATTAATAAATTGTAGAGAAAATGCTTTATGAGGGATGCGAATTAATGAGAAGTTGATTATTCCCAAGTGTCATTAAATGTTGATTGAGTTTTTTTGCTTTTTAAAAATAATCGATAAGCTCTTTATGAAAGTGCATTAAATTATCTTTATTTAATTGCAAACAATTAGCCAATGATTTTTTTAATCTCAAGTTATGACAAATTATAATTACTTAAGTGACCATTTCTGTATCATAACTGATTAAATCTTTCTATCTTTTGCTGCTAATTTTTTTCCTTTCTTTCTTCTTTCATTTATATTCGCGACACTTTTTTTATAACTACTGTTTGCTTGCCTTTTATAAAGAGCAATAAATGCGCGTTTTTAACTTCTTCAAATAAAAATAAAAGTTTAAAAGACTTTTTAGCTCCTTTTTTCTTTCTATTGCGGAGAACGTCAATAGCATTTGAAGAAAATTCTCAGGTGTTCACATTTGATTCTTTTTATATAAACTTACATTTTTAAAAGGCTACAGCGGTAAAAAGTGAATAAATTGATTATTAATATAAATATTTTTATTATAATCATGTTAAGAGTTCTCTCTTTCTTTTGCCTTCTCTTCGTAGCGAATCTTGGAAAGAAAAACATATGTAAAAACTTTATATTCGTTCTTATTGTATCTCTTTTGAAACTACGTTTATTGTTTTGTTGCAGTTTGAAACTGAAAAAAATTTTTCTTGCTTTTGGGTAGAAACAAGGCAATATAACTTAGGCAAAATTATTGCAGTTTTCAGCAGTATACAGCTATTAATATTTTATGAATAACTGCACACCTATTTTTTAAGCACAAATTGAAACTAAAAAACAGTTTTTATTTTTGGTTTTTATATTTTAAAAGTTTAAATTTCTATGAAAACATATTATTTTAATAAATTGGTAAATTCTAAAAAACAATAAGTTGTAGAAAGACTATATTTTATTAAAAAGATATTGGAAAATAGTTTTTTCCAATAGAACTTTTCCAATTTGAATTCAATGTATTTATAAAATTTTTAAATGACCAAAAATATTAGTTCTTTCACCTTGGTTAGAATCAGAGTTGTTAAACTATAGCCAGTAGCCAAAATTAATTGTAGGATGTAGCAAAAAGCTACAAAGTAGATTCTATTTTTACAATTCTGAGTAGAATAAATAAGATAAAAAGTTTGAAGGAAGATGTTGATAAATTAAGAATTTTTATTCTAATATAAATTTATTTCTTATAACAAATTATGTCGGGTATAATCAGATTTATGACTCAATTTGAAATATCAGAAAGCTCAAATCATTTCAAATCTTGTAAAATTTACAACTCAAATATAATTTTTGGTTTTTTTATTCATTTTATAGCTATTTCCCATTTTTTCACACATTTCATAAAACATACAGCAGCAACACTTCTGTCAATGCAATAAAAAAAATTGTGAATTGAAATCAAAGAGAAAGAAGAAAATTCCATTTTTGGATGTACTTTGATATACAATCGAGAGAGGTGATAATTTATTAGATTTCGCATTTATACTGCTGTTTTATCTTATTATATTTTCTTTATGTGCACTGCCATGTGTGCACAAAAAGACAAGAGGAAAGATATTCAATTGAATATTATAATAATGTGTAATTTCAATTCATTCGCAATGCTTTTTTGCATCTTACAAAATAATTGCCATCTGCAATCTGCATGATACAAATTCGCACGAATGTGTAGCTTTTAAGTATCTTACAAGATTAACAGAGACCTTCACACGAACACACAGTTGTATGACATAGATTTTTTTACACTGAATTTTTCTCACTAACTGCATGTCATAAATTTCAATTAGCTATAATCAGCTGTGCATTTATTAGAGCGGTGACAATACCTTCACATTCTATGATTTAAAAATTCATAAGTTGCTCACTTTTGAGTGTGAAAATAATTGCATGCGTTGCAATTGACACCAACAACAACATAAACAAAAAAAAGACCGGGAAGAATTTGAAATTGAAGTTATTAATTTTATTTATCATGTTTGTGAGAGCTGCATGAAATACAAACAAATTAAAAATGTGACTTTGCTCGAGCTGTGTATGAAAATATCGTACGCATTTGGAATTTTTAATTTGTGTGACTTTGTTGATATTTAAAATTTAGAATTTTTTTTAATTTTTTACAAACACTCAACTCACATGTGCGTTTTGCGAGGCCTTAAATGTGGCATTGAAAATTTATGCATGTAATTTTTGTCATTTTCAGAGTTTTAATCAAAAATTTAGCATTTTAACTAACTAATAAGTTCATATGACAGGTCACGTAGAAAAAATTCAGCCATAATTAGCCATCAGGAATTATAATTAACTAAACGCTGTCGCAAGTAAACATTTATGACAATTCAAGCTTAATGAGCTTTTATTAAATGGCTGAAATTTTAAATTAAATGTTTTTTATTGCCCCGTTTATCTTTTTTGCCACATAATTTTTAAGTTCTTTTTGTTCATTGTTGTCATTCAACTTCTGAATAATATTTTCGGTACGTGAGGTGACTGCAATTATTGCTATTATATTGAGCTGTGCAGAAAAAGAAAAAAAAAGTGACATGTGTACACTCATATATATCCAGTTTTTTTACTGATACAAATTTGAAAACAATTGAAAGAGTTTTTTTTTCTTCCTTTTTAAGGAAATTTATTTTTATTAGTTTTTTGTCAATATTCGCAACTAGAATATTTTAGTAATTATGAATTCATATGACAGCATAAGATCAAGCTGTGAATGAAATATAATGACATTACTAGCACTCTAGCAAAGGTGCAAATGCCCCTATAAATAAATAGCTACAGCCATTGCATATTTTTCCTCTTAACAAACCCATAGAAGTGACTCAATTCATAGCAAATTAATATTCACATCATCAATACATCCATTTGTTTCAAACAGTCATATGAATAACTTTTTTGATGGAATTTTAAGTTGTTCTCACAGTCGATTGGAAAGAGCGTGGTCAGGCTTGATAAACTCGGTAGCAGTTATTAATTGTGGTCAGCAAATTGAGAATTTTTTATATTGAATTAAATATGCGATATGAATTTCAAATTTTTTATCATTCATGAATCACCTTTTATATTTTGACGTTAACGAATTATTTGACTCATAATAAAATTTTTCATTTTTGGTTAGAAAAAGAATTTTTTAAAAACTGTAAAAATATTCATAATTAACCTTAAAAAGATTATTAAAAATCAATTCTTGATACGTACAAAAATTTGTAACGTTTTATCATCTTTCTTTGCAAGTTTTAAATAAAATTATTTTCACATTATTTTTATAAATTACCATAAATTTATTAACAAACCAATTCATGTCTGTGTGAAGTAGTAAATTCTAAAGAATTAATATAGGACATTGTTTAAATTCCTCTTTTACCTTCTTCATTCTTGATGATAATATGTTATTAGAATAATTTTATACACATTAACACAATAAAATATTCAATAAAGCATTCATGTCATCAACAAGTTCCAATAATAAATTCAATACAACACAAATTAAATAAACACTTTTCCCATGGCATCAAAAATCGTTGTGAAAGAAGAAGAAAGTTCCACTACATTATCCCGGATGAATTAATTCTAATTGCATTACGCAGATAAAATTACCTAAAAATACACGAAAAAAATTGACGGCACGTGAAATGCAAAATGAAATTTCTTCTTTATTCTTATTTACATTTTTCATTTAAAGCGGAAAAAAAGAAAAATTTTGAGGGAAAAAATATCGCTTACTTCCTTGTGGCACTTTCCCTGATTTTTTCTTTTCTTTTATTTACATCTTCAATTGAAATTTTTTATATATTATATTTTTTCCTGCTTTCTGAAATCTGATCTGTTTACAAAAAAAATTTACTTTCACGTGGAGACGAAGAAGAAGGCAATTGCATAGAAAAAAATGAAAATGATGTTTGTTGTTTATGGAAAAGCGACATGCCAAAGTGGAAATGCTTGATATTATGACATTTGATGAAGATGAATTGAATTTTTCATGGGGAGTATGAGAAATTTGAGCTAACATTTATGTTGGAAAAAATTGTCACTTACAAAAAAAATGTGATATGAAATAAAATTTTGTAAAAATTGAGAGTTTAGATTGACATCTTATGATGCAGTTATTTATATAAATAATATTTTTTACTTAAGGATTAAACAATTAGTTCATTAAATTTAAATTAACTTAACTTCAAATTTTTTAACCTCTTGAAAATTTGATATATTTAGCCTTTTAAACAACAAGGTAAAATAAATGTCCTAAAAATATTTATGGACTTCAAAAGATTTTAAAATGTTTGAAAAAAGTAAAATTGAAGTCATGTTATTTAAGTTTTATTTTTCTTTACAAAGCAAAACAAACAATTACTGATTATGACCCACAGGTTATATAACATGAAATTTTAACTATACATTCTATTTTAATCGTTTTTATTTGATTTTATAACATTTTTAGCATTTATTATTTGAAGCATACAAAATTATGTTTAATAACAATTGAGTTTAATTAAGAATTGATATAATTGAGAATTTTTCTTTGAGAATAAATTAATCATCAGAAATAACATATCCGTTATTGCTCTTTCTTTGATTGGATTGTTGCTCCGGAGATTTTTTTTGCTCTTCTAATTGTTGGAGTGATTCCGAAGTAGTAAGAAGTTTCACAAACCGAAAACGTTCCAATTGTCCAAAACCAGCACTATCATAAATTTGACGACGAATTCTTGCGCAATCAGCAAATGAAAAATTAAAAAAAAAATTGATAAAGAAATAATTATGAGAAATCTCATTTTTATGAACTTGAATGATTGATGATTAAAAGAAGACAGACTACAGTTGCGAATTTTTTATTTGCCAATATTTTATCATTTTTTCGCATTAATTTTATTTAATGTCATTATTATTTTGCCTTCTGACCTTTATTAGTTATCATCATCATTATTCCCATCTCAATCATTTAAGTAACTATCTTTGTAGGAAAAATTCATTCAATGATGCCTTAATCTATAATTAAGTATATTTTCCTTATTCTCTTGACGAGAGAAAAAATTTTCTTATTTTTTGCTGTTTCTATACAGCAGATAAACAACAAAAGTGAGTTATTTATCTTCTCAATTGCAGCAATGAAGGGAGAAAAAAAGTTTAAGAGGAAAATTCTATAAGGTAACAAAAACATTTAAATCAAAAAAAAGTCTTATAATCACCTCAATTTTTGCTCATTTCCTTTTGTATTTGTCTTTTAGTAAATTATGAAAAAGATAATTACAACCTTCCTTCACTGCAATATGATGATGATTCGAGAAGAAGATTAAAGCAACTAACATAGAAAATATATCAGTAGAGGAGTGAGAAGCTAAAAGGGTAATTAATCGTGAAAAGAATAATAATAATTTTCCGTTTCAATGCGTATAATTATCAAGGTTCATATATAAATAAGAAAGAAAGAGCAGAGAAAAGGGCGAAAGAGATGGCAGGCAAAAAAGGGCAGATGAAAATGAAAGATAATATTCCACAATGAATCCCTTCATCTCTCGACTAAAATTGTGCCTTCGTTTGCTATTTTTTCTGCTATTTTAACATTTCCATTCTTCTTCTTCATTCACATTCATTATGGTATGAATGTAAATTAATGAAAGTTTCAATGGAATGAGATGATGTAGAGCATAGATCATTTTCCTTCTTTCTCTTTCTCCTTTTTTGCATTTTGACTATACTTGTTGTTTTTTCTTTTTTTTTCTCAAAAACGTAGATGAGTTAAGACATTTCAAGGAGTTTTAATGATGAAAAAAATATTCTTTTTTTTGTTTATGGCTTGAAAATTTTAAAATTCAGCTGTTTTTAATTTTCCGAAATATATCTCAAATTTTTGTTTAACTGTTTTAGTTAAAAAAATTATATTAGAATAATGAAAAAGTGCAATAAATAAACCGTTATTTTAAACAAATATTCTCACACACTTTCCAATTCGTTTCATCTAATTAATAATAATTTCTATGCATATGCACGTCTTTCTTCTGTACAGCTGGCAATAAAATTATGAATTATAATTGAGACATTGCAAAGATAGATCCGTTAAATAAATTTGCCTCATAAAACTGACATATATTGCATGTGATTTGAATGTAAGCGACAGCGGTCGATTAGTTATGCAAAATAGACCTCATGATGTATTAGATGTGAAATAAGTAGCCTAGATTATAAATAGAAAAGGCGCGACAAATTTAAATTATGGAAATTTAAATTGTATGCATAAAAAATTTTAAATTTGATTTGAATTAAATTATTGAAATTTTTCCTCTTTTATATTTCATTATAATTAATTAAAATTGAACTCTGTAACTGTCGAATTGTGAATTTTAATCCTTTATTTTACACATACACATATAAAGTCATTTACTTTCATCTCTCATCCATGAAACTCTTTGTGTCTATAATATTCGATAGTAAACACATTATGCATATTTAAATTATTCATCATAATGTCAACACGTGCAAGCACTGAGATTCAGAAAGATGTAGCAGCTCTTTCTATACAGAATGACAAAATTTAAATTAAAGTTTTTTTATAAATGCTCAGCAAGGGTGGTAGAAAATTTTCCGCATTTAAATTTATTAACTTCCCTTCATGCATGTGATGACTGCCAACACACAGACACGAATGGAGAGGAAAAAGATGATTATTATTATTTTATTAGTAACACTTTGTTTACATTAGTTCATAATACGGAAGAAGAGGAGTGAAAAATTTGAAATTAAATTTGCCTAAAGGCGCATACAGCAAGTGACACTCAATTTGTTGTGCTGTTGCTGCCAATGATGATCCTGATGTGATGGGAGGGTTATATATGCATATGGCAGTGAAAGAAAAACAATTTTTAATATTATGAGTGTGTAAAAAATTCGTTATGCATAAAAAATTAAAATTTTTTTTCACTTACGCAAATATTTGTTTTTCTTTTGATATCACATAAAATAAAAGGGAGAAAATCCGAAGAAAATTGAAATTCAATAGTACAATCCGTACGAGTGTGCGTTTGAAGTTGTGCATGCGGGAGCAATGAATCTATCAATTTCTAATTTTGTAAATGTGTAACTGCAAAAATACTCGAATTAAATTTTATTTTTATATCACATTGCTCAAAAGAAATAAATTAATCGATTTTTTTCACTTTGAAATTTTCGCGACATTAAATTTTTCTATTTTTTTTACAGCTGAGGCACAAAAAATGCAGCAATGAAAGATGTTGGCAGATTTATTTTTATTCAAAAGTGAATTTTCGTGCATTTGATTTCAATTTTAGTTGAAAAGAATATTGCGTTTGATTGTGGTGATATTTTTAGGGCTTTTAGGTTTGCAATGTGAGATTAATTGCAGAAATTTAGTTTAATTGAAGTTTTTTATTTTTTAATGTTGGATGATGTAAATACTGTGTCACTTTCTGACGTAGGGCAGTGACAGGGAACCCTATATATTCTCTGGGTGAGGATTGAAAAGGTCTCAAGCTGCTTTTGATCCCCCAGATGTGCTCAATAAAATGCCAAGCGCGACTCCTTTCTTTTATAAGCATACAATAATGCGGCAATGGTGTTTTTGGTGGAGATTTTTTGGTGGAAGGGTTTTTTAGTGGAGATTTTTTGATGGAAAGTTTTTTGGTGGAGATTT
>JACWBX010004584.1:0-24789 GCA_014622435.1 Polypedilum pembai
TCTCAGCGCGAACTTTGTTTGATAATAAAAATGAAAAAGAGCAAAATGTTGTCACAATTCATTCAACTCAGCAAAAGGGAATAACTTTTTGTAATATGACAAATTTTTAGTTAGATTTTTCAGGTTAATTTTTGTCATACATCAAGAGTTAAGAGAAATATTTATTTAATTGTAAAACTGAGTTCATAAAAATAATGATACATGTTACATGCAAGTGGGTCTCAATACAAAAAAGTGGCGGTTATTTTTGCTCAGATTTAAATTTTACAAAAAAAATTGTGAATTTAAACGCGTTTTAATGCAAAAATTTAAGAGTTTCATTGAGAAAAACACGCTAAAATTTCAATTTTCTTGTTTTTAAAGAGAATTGCGAAATGAAACTAGATTGTTTTAGCTTTTTCAATCATTATTGAGTGAATTCTTTTCAACTAAATAAACAAAATTAAGAGTATCTATTGTTTTCTCAGATTTCACAATCTTTGTAACGAATTTTTTAACGGAAAATTAAGGGAAACGAAAATGCGCTCCAATTCAAATTAAAGGAAATAACGATCAGTTGGGCCCCCCCTGAGATACATGATTTGTGATATTAGCCTATCGGTTTTAAATCTGT
Organism: Polypedilum pembai; assembly: GCA_014622435.1. Taxonomy (NCBI): domain Eukaryota; kingdom Metazoa; phylum Arthropoda; class Insecta; order Diptera; family Chironomidae; genus Polypedilum; species Polypedilum pembai. The sequence continues at coordinate 614 of JACWBX010004584.1, forward strand.
TTTATTCAGTAAGTATAAAGCTTTTCGGCCATGAACATGAATATTGTAACGATTTTTTGTTAGTCAGTTTCTTAATAAGAAAAATTTAATTAAGAAAACTTATTGATCTTGATGTTTTATAAAAAAAAAGTTGTAAAACTTAAAAATTATAAAGAAATAAAAAGAAAAGATTGACTACGTTGCTAGGGGTAGTCTATGCTTGATTCTGGTTGCTAAAACACTTTGATCTTAAATTCCTAATGAAGAAATTAAGTGGTTGGAATGAACAATAGATGTCACATTGTAGAAATAATTAACCAATCTGTCCACAAAATCGCGAATGAGTTAAGTGAGATAACGAAGTGATGAAATCAAATATTTGCCAGAAAGAGTGAAAAATATCTTAATTTCTTTAATACAACCACATACTGGCATCAGCAACAGCAGCAGCTTCATGATCTTGGGGAAAAGATGTATGAAAAAGAGGAAAAAAAGTTTTTGCCTCATTATGTTGTATGCTATGGAAACGTTTTATTATTCACCTTCCCACTTCTCTCATGATATCATCAATGTTGATGAAAAATGTAATGATTGTGTTGCAAGGTATAATAAAAAGAAAAAAGAAAAATTTCCTACAACCTAAATTATCTAATTAATTAGATTGTAAATTGCTTAACACTCACTTAATAGTCAAGGAAAGAAAAATAAAATTCTGTTTCGGCCTACTTCATACATAATAGCTTTACCATTAAAACAATTAACAAAAAATAAATTTTTATAAAAAATTCTCAAAGTACGTGTGAAATGTTGAAAATTGCTTGTGGCCATATCTGCCAATTATTTGACTTAACGATTGCATTATTGGTCGAGGAAAATTAATTTTTATATGAATTTTTAAAATTGGAAAAAAATGATTTTAGCCAGCAGCAGTGAAATCGAAATTAGTAGGCGTAACAGATTGTTACTGCTGATGCTGACGATGTTAGGGTGATTGTGAATTTATTTGAATATAAATGAGAAATATGGAAATAAATTAATATGGTTCATCAGAATTTTTGTATTCAATGCTTGTTTGTTCAATCGTCCCTTACATTTCTTATTTGAATAAAGCTTTCAATAACAGCAACATAAAGAATGTTTCAACTGCAGACAAATTTCAATATTTATTTTATTAAAACTTTTGTAATCAGAGAAGAAAAATCCCAAGAAATTTTAAGTTTCAAATTGGAATGTCATACAAAAATACTGACCGTTATATTTTCATACATTTCTAAAATTTTCTGAAAACACTCTTCAAAAATTTTATTGAAAGGTTTTTCAAAAACTTTCTAAATAGATCAAGCATAAACGATTCAATTTTTAAAATAATTTTAAAAAGAAATTTATTAAAAGAATACAAATTTTTCTAAACACACTCTCAAAAATTTAACGGATTTTTTCAAATTATTTCAAATTTATTTAGCACGTTAAAAAATATTACAAGAAAGTAAAATCCTCGCATACTTTTTTAACTTCAAGAAACCCAAGTGAAAAGAAAAAAAAAGTGAAATTTAATCTACGAACGAAAAGAAAATTGTTGGGAATAAGCAAGTAATAAAACTTTTCTTTTGCTGTCCCTCTTGTTGAGTTTTCTTTGCATTTACATATCTGTACTTAAAGTAGCTTTCGACAATCATTAAAAATTTGTCATTCAATACACAAAAAATGTCTTACTCTCATCTTGTATACACATACACTTGCTTTGAATGGAAGTGAGGGAAAAATTGTTTGCTCAAGTTTGTTTTATTCCTAGAGCAATAAAAGTAAGAAAGAGAGTGTGATGGGGAGAACAAGAGAGACATGGAAAAGAAAGTTGTAACAAGTCATTTGAGACGGCCGCTTTCAACAAGAAAAAAAGACATAGAAAAGTGATAGAAGAGGAATCTCAAAATGTCTCACATTTTTACTAGCATAAAAGTTGTAAGTTCTTTCTCTTCTCTTTAACAAGTTAGGATGTTTATTCTCTGTGTTCACTCCATCATTTCATCTTGTTATGTTCTGTCTTGTTATGGAAATATACAGAAAGAAATGTTTGCTTAAAGGAATTTATGGAATGTTTAACTCAGCATTGTTATTTTCCTTTTTCACTTAAAGAATTGAATTTCATTACTTATAGAAGTGAACATAAAAAGATCATTGAATTTTCTAGCGATACTGATACTAAAGAAATTTTTTAATTGAAATGAAATTCTTGATGGGTTTGACTTGAACCAATTGCCATTTTAATTATTAAAATTTAGTTGTGATTTTTAAAACAATCACAATTTGACGCATTTAAACTTATGTTTAGAATTTTGCAAACATCAAAAATATTTTTGTAATTCATGAAAGAGTAGAAAACAAAAATTTGTCAATTTTAAACTTCCTTGAAAATAATTCTAATTTCCTTTGAGAACTCAAAAATTAAGTAAAATTTTTGGTAAGAACATAATTTGATTAAATAACAAAGGAAAAAAATTTTCACTTGAGTGAGACTTTGTTAAGACACGTGTAAGAAATTAAGAAAACTTGAAAACACTTAAGCACATAAAATTGCATGAAAACGCATTTTAGCGCAAATTAAAACACTTTAAACGGGAGTTTTTTTCTCTTGCTATTTGTTTAAGTAGGTCTTTGTTAAAAAAATATGATTTTGTCAATTTTAAAGAAATTTTTCATTTTGAAATCTTTTTGTTTTGATTTCCTTGTTTCACATAAGCGTCTATCTTATTAAGAAATAAAAAAAATCATATTTGTTTTCTATCACATTGAAATCAAAGTTTCTTAATCTTGAAATCAAACTCTCTAAATAACAATAAATGCAGTTGAGAAAGTTAAAACTTTGTTCAAAGTGAAATTTTAGAGTTGTTTTCCCTTGAAAATATGAAATAAAATAACAAAGGAAATTTTAGTAAAATCAGAAGAGGAAGGAAAAAGATGGAATTAATTTGGCCTCAAAACTCAAAATATGTACATATTTTATGCATGTGCTTGAACAACTTAAATATTTAATCATGAGTCAGCAAATTCGACATCACAAATCAATGTTGTTATGTAGATGAACATTAGCTGCGAGCTTTGATAAGAAAATGTATTAAAACATAAATGTATAATTCGTTTGACCTTTTCCTCTCCTCCTCCTCCCTTTTTGCCTTGTTATGAGAGCAGCCTAAATCTTGTCCTATCAAAAAAAATTCTTCAACAACTTCAATTATATTATTACATTCTTCTTTCTCAAAGCTTGACATTACGCAACATGAACGAAGAAAAAGAAAAGAAAAATTTGTTATTAAACTTTTTTTTTCTTGAGATATTGCTTACGTAATTTTCCCTACTTCATTTCACAATCATCATTTTTTCTTTATGCCATCCATAATTGTGTTCACTCTCGCTCTCCCCTCAATCTATCTATTTTCCATTTTTCTTTTCTCTATTTTAAGTTGATGAAAATATCACGGTATGGAAATTTTTATTAAGTAATTTGGAAATTTTAGAATTTTTCGGTATTTTATTCAAATCTTTGAAAATAATAATTCTATAACTAAAAAATTTGTGAAATATAAACAAATTATATTGCATCAACTTTTTCAATTAAAAAGCAAAATTTTAATGATTTTTTCTGAATAATTTTAAAACTAAAATTTTATGTTGGAAAATTTAAATGATATTTCCATATCCTGGAAAAAGAAACTTTCTTTATATCGTGTTTTGCCCAAAACGCAAAAAATTTTCAAAGAAAAAGATGGCAAAGCACTTGGAAAAAGGTAAAAAGAAAGACGAGATACAGATGGAGTGGAATGAAATGATTGAATTTGAATATTTTTGCTCCAAATGAATCATTCAAAAGAAATAAGAAAACTTCTGGAGACTTCTTTTTTATGGAAAGTTTATAAACTTTTTGGTTGAATGAGTTGGGTTCGAATTGTAAGTGAAATTTATTTTGAAGGGTGTATTTAAAAATAAATAATTTTGAAAAAGAGAGAACATAATGAATATGCATGTTATGAATGGAGGACGGAAAAATTGTTGTTATAAAACGAATAGTAATTGTTTCCTTCTTTAATACTTCACTAAATGACGCAGGCTTTTAACTCAATAAACAGAAAATATATTTTTATATTATTTCGAATTAATGATTGCCTTGCATGCATTGAAATAATGATTCAATATTAACTGCAAGTCGACTCTTTTCAGATAAAATTTTCTTGATCCATGAAAATGTTGTTGTGTTTAATGTTTAAAATTTACAATTTTCATAAAATATATTGAAACTTTATCTAAAAATCTAACAAATTAGTTCAAAATTTTTATTAGTTTCAAACCAAATTTTCAAGCTTTAATATTTACTCTGTTTTCGCTATCAAGAATTCTATCTAGGGTTCGGCTTTATGCAGATAAGAAGAATTCTTCTTAGTCCTTTCCCTATACAAATAGACAAATTTTAGAAAAGAATAGTAATAATGTTTAAGTGTCATCTCCTTAATTTAAAAAAAATATGATTTCTAATGCATTTAAATGTGAATTTTATAAAATCAAGAAATATTTTGAAATTTTAAAAAAAAATTAAATTAAAAAACGTCGTTAAAATTTTATTTTAATCTTAAAATCTACAATCACAAATTATTTTATTCAGAAAACCACAGTCTTTTAAGTGTTTCAGGTTAAAATCAAAAAATAAATGAAATTTACAGTTCAAACATAAAAGAAAAGAAAAACAGAGAGAAAATCATTTCGAATCTATTCAAACTGAAAAATAATAGCTCGAAGGAGCGAAACAGAGTGAAAGAAAAGAAATAGAAGAAGTAAAGAATTAGAGAATAATGGGGTGAAATGGAGGAAGGAGCATAAAAGAGAAATTGAGATAAGTCTTTAAAAAGAGATTCATCTTGCTTGAAGAAAAACAACAATTACTTTTTTCTTATTTAAGATGCAGGAAAACGGAAACAAAGTTGAAAAAATCTTTTTTTTATGTCAACGATTGACAATAAAGAGCAAAAGCGCTAGAGTAAGAAACTTTTTTTGTTCTCACTTTTCATAATAACCTCAATTTAGCCTCTTAATCATCAAGATTTTACTTACCGCTTCATTTTTAATTGTCTTTGTTAAATTACTCAGCAGAAGTAGCAAAGAAGTTTATTGATTTTTTTTCATAAGATGCATTCATTTCTTCCAAGTGAACAAGAAGAAAAAAAAAATGCATCATTTTTCACAACTACTACTTTTAGTATGCATTCACGTATGAAAAATAGAGCAACATCGACCATTATTATTATGCTTCTGCATACAATTGCCATTTTCTTCTCTTACATCTGTTTATGTCATCATTAATCTTATTTGATAAAAGAAACAAAACTTTCTTCATAAATGTTTCTTTTATTACCATTGGTATAGTGGTAACTATTTTTGTATGATAGAATATTTCAGTGCATTTAACATATATCATATAAAAACATCAAAGGGGTTGTAAGATCAAATTTAACGAAAAACTCAAATGTCTACCCCTTTAGTTGAAAATAATTTTTAAGTATTTGGACTTTTAACATTATTATTTGTGCAGCTTTTTTATGAATTTCATATTTTGTAACAATAGAGATATCCAAACTGACTTTCTGAATTTTTGGTTTATGCATCATTAAGAAGATTTTTATAAGTGATTAAAGACAAAGTTTTATTCTCAAATTTTTGGAATTTCCTTAATTTTTTTATTTATCTTTTGATGATTTTAAAATCTTATTACTTGAATCTAAAATTTTTCCATCTCTTGCATTAAAGTTTAATGCATTTTTGTTTTCTCTTGAGTTACTTGTTAAATTTTATTACACAATGACTAGTAGTGAATTATTTTCAACTTTTCAAACAAAGAATGGTGTATGTAAAGTGTTTTATTAGTTGTGACACTTCTGACAGTCATTACAAGTTGCATAATGAAGAAAAAATTGAAAATGAAATTTTTTGCAGTCTCGAAAGTTTAATATTCACTTTTTTAGTGTTTAAGTTTATGGAAAAAAATTTAATATAATTTAAGGAAAAATTTGTAATAGCACAAGCTGACACTTGAGTGAATAAAATTTTCAAGGTCAGTGTTTGCAGAGGATTATTGTGTAAATTTATAAGAGAGCAAGACATTCTTAGAGTAAATTTATATTTCGGACAAAATTTATAATTGGATAAAATCCAAATATTTATTCTTTTTCAAATACATTTGATTCACTTTTATGTATTTTATCATAGAGATGAAATTTTTTTCGTCTTATTCGTTATCTTTTTGGAGATTCAATTGTGATCGATTGTGATTCTGTAAAGAAAGAAATTTTTAAGAAAAAATTTTCAATATTTAAATCTTATTTTATAGCGGTTTATCTACATCAATTTAAGGCAAGGAACGTTTATTAAACGTTGCATAAATTTGAAGTTCTTTTCTCTTGATTCAAAACGCAGCATAAAGCAGCAAAATATTGCTTAAGAAAAATTTCACTTCTTTTTAATAATTTAGTCATAAATTCATTTTTATTTAGTCTATAATGAACATTAAAAAAATACCTTCAGGTTTTTTAATTTTACCACAAAAAGCTCATTTAAAATTGCAAATGATACTGCAGCATTTTTTTTAAAATTCTCTCCGTAAAGATATTTAAATCATTTAATAGAAAAGAAAACGTTTTAAAAATCTCATGGAATTTGCAAAAAAAGGCAAGCACATATTCACACATAAATTGTATACAATGCGATTCAACCTCCCTTCTTTTTCGAATCCACTTAAATTTAAATAACAAAAGCACAGCAAGAATGCAACAATTTGTGTATTACAAAAAGAGAAAATTCAAACAGTAAAGATTAAACAGAAAGCAAGAAAAAAGTAAAATCGAGATATGCCAAAGTGCTTTTACATATAGAATGGAATTTTTAAAACGATGCAGGTGTAAGAAGGATCATTATGTTCACACATGAGATAAATGTTAAATGGCAAATTACAAAAGCTGAATGAATGTTATATCTGATTTCAAAAACGGTTTATGGTAATAGACAGCACAAGTTGATGTAAACTTTATCAAAAGCATAAACTTTTTTGATAGTTTTCATACAAAATTTCATTTTTCAATGACTTTTTAATCAGAGTTGTTATAGGCGAATTTTTTAAAGTTCGCCTGTTTCGCTTTTATATTAATGCTTTGGGAAATCAAACCATTGAGTGGACAAAAACTTTTTTGTATCTATCAGAAAAAAGGCGAAAAATTAAAAAATTCGTACAGGCGAACATTAAAATTGACATAACTCAGCTAAGACTCAACCAAATAATTTCAAACTACCCTTGTTTTAAAAATGAAGTTATGTAGAATAAGATACAAAAAAGGTTTTGTTCATTCGAAGGTTTGATTTTTTGATATAGACAAAACAGGCGAAAAACAGGCGAACTCGCCTGTAACAACTCTGTTTTTAATTATTGTTTTGAAATTTCTTCATCAATTCAAAATTTTAATTAATTTAGTTATTATCAGAAACAAATAAAATAGAAAACAACTCAACACTTTTTATTGTTTTTTGTTAGAAACAGAATATTCTAACCACACTGCATGAAGTGCTATTAATTTCATTCAATTTTCTTTCTATTGTTGAAATTAAATACTGATGATAGAGTGCTAAATATTTCAAGTGGAATCACATCAACAGCAAATGTTTCTATCAAGGTCGATGGCTTCAATTTCTCTCTCACTCACACTTTTTCTCTTGTTATTGATTGAATACTGTTATCATCGTTTCAATTGTATTCGCAGAACGAGAAACATATTTTTTGCTTCATCCTCTATCGTTGTAATGTGAATGAAAAGATTCAATAGAGAAATATGTCGATAGAGAGTCTCTTCTCACTTCATGTGTGTCATTGCTTACAAAATGTAACGTTGTGTATAAAATACTACATCAAGCCGCCTATTTATCAAGAAAAAAATGTAAATCGAAGGAAAAAGAAAAATTTGCCTCGAAGCTGAAGCCTTCTTCATCATTTCCTCATTCATTCATTCGTTCTCTCGTGTTCACATGAAATGGAATATCTGTGCTTTCTACAGTTGTGTGTATAGCATGAATATATCATGATCACTTGCTGTGGTGGAAAATGGAGAATGAATGGTTCATTAGTTTGTACAATTTTTCAATTTCCATTTTCATTAACAATGTTCATAAATATTCTTCACTTGCTGCAACATAAAACTATTCATGAAAAGTTGAAATAAAAATGCTTATCAGTGTAATAAGTATTATTTTAAAATATTCATACAGACTATGAATGATTTCAATAAAAATTAGTTTAAAAATTTTTGTAAGATTTGATTTTTGTCATTAATAAATTAAAGACTAAGAAAACTTCCTTTTCTGTCTTTCTTTTCCTTGAAATAAATCTAACTAAATGTTTTTCTTTTTCATGTTTCAGGTTCACCATCTTCACTGCCTCACATGCCATATGAAAAAAGTAAAATGATAGACATTACACGTGACAAACCAATTAAGATAACAGTACGTGTTGCTGTGCCCGTACGTGACCATCCTAAGGTAAAAAAATTTCAATGTCATTATGACGATGTTGTTAATAACTTCATTGATTTTTTACATATTGACATTCATTGATTTTTACAGTTTAATTTTGTGGGAAAGCTATTGGGACCAAAGGGTAATTCTCTGAAAAGACTACAAGAAGAAACGATGTGCAAAATGTCAGTACTTGGTCGTGGATCAATGAGAGATAGGAAAAAGGTAATACATGTTGTCAATCTGAGCGTAACTAAACTAAATTTTGAATTTTTTTAAAATAAAATTTTCAATATAAAAATTTGAAAAAGTCTTCGAAAAAAGTTTTTTATTTCCTTTTCTTGACAAATCAACATTAAAAAACTTTTCTAAATATTTTTCCTATATTTCTACAATTTAGGAGGAAGAATTGAGGCTTAGCGGAGAATACAAATATTCACACTTATCAGAAGACCTACACGTAGAGATACAAACATTTGCACCACCTGCTGAAGCTCATGCCAGAATTGCTTATGCTCTTGCTGAAGTTAGGAGATTTCTCGTTCCCGTAAGTAAAAAATTAGAAAAAACCTTTCATGCCTTTTTCCTGCATAAAGAAATTTAATTTACTATAAAATGAATAGAAAAGGTTGATGATTGAAGGAAATATTTAAATGAATGAGTGAAATGAAATGAATTTTGATAAAAATTGAAAATTTTTTATGGTAAAAGGTTGAGACGCAAAAGTTTTTCAAATTATTCATGAATTTAATCATATGTACACCTTTTCAATGTTGATCATCACATGCAGATTGAAAATTTCTTCTATGATATCTTTTTGATCCTTTTTCTCTCTCCTATCTGTAATGATATTAAAATTTAATTCGTTCATTAGTACTTCAAATGTTATATTACGATTCTCATGAAAAAGTTTCTCTTTTTTGAAGACTAAAATTTTCATTCATCCTTTTACGTGATCAAAATACTGATTTTTATCTATTTCAACTGCTTCTGCCTTCCTTTTTTTTCTAAAAATTTTTCTGTTCCTTATCTAATATCGAAGAGAAGCAAAAATTTGTTAACAATAGAAAATTATTTCCTACATTCAGTGAACATGCATGTTTGTGTGTTATATCATGAAAATTATTCTACATGTGCTTGTAATTGAACGGAATTTAATTTCCACATCTCTCATCTTAATGCTTATTTCATTGACTACATATGAATCGATATTTTCCGTGTTGGTTTACTCATACGAACATAAAACTAAATGATATTTCGTAGCGAGTATAAAATTCTCAAGATTTTATCTATGAAATTAAATTGAATTTCAAAATCGGCCTTTTCTTAGAATTTAATGTGATTGTTAAAGATTTTAACTTTTTTTCTACTTTAAATTGAATTTTTTAGTGAATTTAAGACACTCAAATCATGAGACTCCAACAGAGTTAGGATTCGACAAAAACTTCTTAAAAATTTCGCTATGAAAATTATAGAGGCTATTACGCGTTGATTGAAGTGCTATCAACAATTTTCATAGAGGAATTCTTGAAAGCTTTTTGTCGGTGCCAACAGGCGACCCTTGAAAGAATTTTAAAGTGAAATATATCGAACCTCAAAACAATAATTTTAGAAAGAAATAAAAATCAAAATTTTTATTTAGTGCACTTAAGAATTTTACCTTGATTGAAAACTAAAACTGAAGAATTGACTAAAAATTTATTATTTTAGATCTTAAACAGAGAAATTATTTCTTGGAAAAAATGCTAACGTTTAGAAGTTTCTAGCTCTTATTTTCTTTTCGAAATCACAGTTTTTGTCTTTAGGAAAAATTTCATAAATTTTTGTTAAAAGCAAAAGTTTTCGTGTGAAAACAACAATTGGCAATTGTTTAGGCAGCGATTTAAAATATGATGATAAAATATTCTCAAACAACATGACAGAAATTTCGTGACAAAATTCAAAACTGAAAGAATAACATAAAGCTCTTTTCTTTTATTTTCAATTATTTTTCTTCTCGTCAAGTATTAAGCGCCAAAACATGAGAATAATTAACAGATGAGAAAGAAATTGTCATGAAATTCCCATTTAAGACATCTCCAAAGATTAAAAGTTCTTTAAAAGTTCCTAATTAGGAAATCTCAGACATTAAAAATTTCTTCTTCACTCTCCTGTCAACGCATAGCAGAGCAGATGTGAGACGCGAGACGTTATCATTAAATATTCAAACAGAAACTTGTAAGAAGACTTTTCTTGAGCCTAATTAACAATTCAATGAAGAATGAAGCGGAAAAAAATTAATGAGAATGTGTGTCATGTTGTGTGACAAAATATTGAAAGATATATGTCAATAAATTGATTAGTTCTGTTCAATAAGTCCACAAATTTTGTTAATTATCCATCATATCTAGGAAAGAAATAAAAATGTTGTTTACCGACGTATATTGCATGTCGTTTAGTTAGTTGATTTATTTATTTAATTAAGTCTTTGAGAGAAAGAGAGTTACAGACACTTTGGTAATTACCTAAAGAACTACTGTGCATGACAACGGGATATTAGAATTTAAAGAGATAGTTTCTAGCGTGTTAGAATGTTGTTAGTTTACCTTTTTGAAGTGTCATTTTTATTTTTATTTTTGTGAATATTTACATTACACTACTGTGGAGTCAAGATTGTTGGTTAATTTTTTTTTAGAATTATCTATTGTTGAGAAATTTCTTTAACTAAAATAATCTAAATCATTCTAAAAGTCTATTCAAATAATCAAAAGTTTCAATTTGTGCTAATAGTTTTTCTTATTCTAATGTAAAGATGAAAAATTTCAATAATTTTCTTCCATAGAACTTAATTGACTCATTTCATGAGAGAAGAGATAACTTTCAATGATTAACTCGTACAAATTCCGCTAGTAGATTCATTCATAACTCTTCTTCATTATTACCAAACTCTTCTCATTACTGTCATGCATGAAGGTATTTTTCGGTGCTACTGCTGTGTTATCTTTTACTCATATACATATATATGTGCTTCATACATGTTCGTACATTCCACACATGATAAAATAACAGAAATTCTTCTTCTTTATCATCAACATCATCATTCTGCACCACATCCATTTCCTTCGCCTTGTGTCTCGAATGTATTTGCATTATCTGCCACTTTCTCACATACAAACAACAGAGCATGGAATTTAGAAATTTTTTTAAAATTCATATGATTCTACTAAAGTGTAATTTTTACAAAACTATAAATTGATTAATTTTTCTACAATCATGTAGATTTTAAAATTTAACGTATTTTTCAAATTATTAAAATTTATTGACCTTGAAATTTTCATTACCAAACCTTGATAAATACACATGATAGAAGGAGGAAAAAACACACACAGTTACATAATAATGAATCAGATGAGAAAGAAGGAGAGAGAAAAAAAAGTCGAATTTATTTTAAATGTTATGAAGCCTTTTTTTGTCAAGTAAAAGTTATTGTGCACACATATAGTCGTCCTCAACAAACAGAAAAGCTTTTGTGCGTGTGTTTCATATCAACACACAGCACATTCTTCAGTTTTGTGTATGTTGTAAAAGATTTTCTATTAAATTGATAGCATACACATTGCTATGTGTTTGTGTTCTTTTTAGCATGCATTGCATTGTTGTTAGCCATAAGAATTTGAGCAAAAAAAAATGTTTATATACATGACATTGCTGTTATTAAACTTAATTACTCATCTATGTGAATGAATAATGTTCGGGTCATTTAATCTCTCTTACATCATTTTACTTGGTTGGTGACTTTATTAACCTTTGGAGACATGACTACAAACAACATTATTATGTTTGCATTTATCATTACACTCGCGTTCACATACATTGGTCCATTATGTTGACTTAATTGAAGTGTCACGGAGCATTTTCAGATAAAAGGGTTGGATGATGGTTTAAAATTTTCTTTTTTTTCTAGTGAGATATAAAACAGTAGCAACAGCAATAACGGATAGAATGTTCATTTATATCTTAACATACCTTAGTGCGGATGTATATGAGAATGTCATAGCTCGTTCACAATGACAATGAAGATAAAATTTTCTCATCTCATACTGAAAAATGCTGCTACTAGCACCATTTGCTTTATTTTAACGGCCTGGCGTGTTTAGTTCTTTTTTTGGTGATAAACTTAATACAATTTTTATTTAATGACAAAGCAAACGTGCGTTTTTAATGGAAAATTTCAAAGTAAAACTTTTCGTTTCTATAAATTTTGTACAAATTTCGAGTTATATTTTCGACTACGTTTATAATTGAAATTTTCTGATGATTACGTTATAAAATACGTTATTTTGGGTAACATTTAAAATTACGTAAAACATAAACATTAAAAAATAAAATTTATAATGTAGAATGTAACCAAAAGCTTCAAACAAAGATACAAAATAATTTTAAAAAGTTGAAGTTTTCTATCTTTCCCGTTACATAATTATCGATCCAAAAATTTTCACATTTTAATCTTAAATTTTATGGTTGACATGTAAAATGTTTCTTTAATTAAAATTTTCTACTCTGTCTCTATCATTTACATCCCAAAGTAAGAAGAATGAAATTATCAAATTTATCACCATCTTGATTACAGTCAAGCATCATAATTGTCATGGAAGAACATGAAAGGATTACAAACATAATATTTGGCTTTGATATTCGACTATGACACATTCAATTTTGGTTGATAATGCTTCGAGTCAAGTGCTCAAGTTTAAGCAACAACAAGCTGGTTTTATGTTGAACAACTTTTCCCTGAGTATTTATTTCACGTTTGAGAGAAGATTAAAATTTTGCAGTTCCCACATTGACTCAAATGTCTCATTCAACACAACTCATGCAGCGTTGTGTGTTTAATTGTTGCTATAGAAATTTTATTCACATTTGATATGACATGAGCTAAATACCTTCCTTCCTCACCTTATCATCATCATCGTTGGCATTTTGCAGATATCATATCTTTTCATTTCATATTATGTTCTGAATATGGTAAAGTAGAAACAAGGTGAAGTCACTTTGAATTATCGTCAAAGTTTAAGATTGATAGAAAACAATTAAGATTTTTTACTAAATCAAAGTTTTTATCAGAACCCAAATTGTCGCATAACCTACTCAATGAGTAAATAAATTTAGTTACTTGAATAAATCTACTCACGTCTTACTCATGAAAATTTACTTGAGTTTACTTACTCATCCATCGATCTCGGGCTCTTTTTTTTATAGTTAAAGTTGATTGAAATTAATAGTTTTTGGCTTAAATGCTTTTAAAGTTAACAATTTTGCAATTGAATCTTTGATTTGACGAAGAAATTATCAAATGTAAACAAAAACAAAGAAACAAAATCAAAAGATTTCGAAATAAAAAATTTAATGAAATTCAATTAAAAATTTAAATAAGAAATAGAATTCTTAAGAAAATCACAAGAACCGTCGATGGCTCGGAATATCTTTACCTTGGTATAAGAGTAACTTCCATAGAAGTCATTTAATTCAATGAACAACGCATAAGAATTTTTTGCTGTCTTTACCATCATATACATGTACAAATACAGCAATGATAATAGAAATGTAATGTGATGGGCATGCATATATACATACGCTTACTGCTTACACATACAATAAGATTGAAATGAGGGTATTTCTACCAAAAAAAGGATAATACCATCATCATACATCCATTACGACTTGCTTATTATCATTATTGCCGATATTACTCCTACGACTGCTGTTTTTTCTTTGTTGTTGTTGTTGTTGTGATTTTCATCATTTCACTCGGATTATTGTTCTTTCATGCGTATGTGAGTAAATATAAAAATGTCAATTTCTTGGACCGCTTCATGTGTTTTTTCGGTTTAAAAAAAAAACTATAATTTATTACTTAATAATGCAGGCCTTTTTTCTAACTCAGTATGTGAATGAACATAACATTTTGGATTTATGTCAAGAACTTTTCTACTGTTGTAAAAAGATTCTCTTGCATATGAGAGAGAAAAAAAATCAGTAAATGATGCCATAAATTCATCTCAAAGTGATATTTCAATTTTTTTTTCATTCGCATGAAAAAGTTGAGCTTTTAAAGAGATCCTTTCACTTTTAAAGTCATAGTGTGATAGAAAGAAAGAGCTTTTGAGGGTTGGGATTATAGCGGGACTATTTTCATGTATGGCATTTTAAGCTTGCTATTTAAATGGAATAAAGCCATGAGTTTTTTCTTTACTGATGCCTGACAGGCAAAAAATGCTGTAAAATACAACTTAGGTAGGTAGAAGAATTGTTGAAATTTTCCGATTCATTTCTTATAGCTTCGTTTGCTCTTGGATATCAGTTTTATGGTTTTCTTATTGAAAGCTTATTTGAAAAATTTCAGTAAATTTACTCTTGTGAATTTAGAAAAATTTCTTTTAATCGAAAATTCTGGTGCGTTAAATTAAAGATCTTTGAATTTATTTCAATCTATCTCAAATTGTTGTCTGAAAAACAAAATTATGCTATCTTCATAAAAATATTAAAAATATTGCTATGACATTTGCATTCATGAATCATTGATTTTCATTTCATGCATTTCAATCAAAATATACAGAGCTTTCAAGTAGCTTTGAACACATATTTCATTAAACAAATATTTTAATTAAATTTAAATTAAATTTTTTTATTTCAATGAAATTCAATTTTTGAAAGTCTTAAAAAGAACAATCAATGTAAATTAAAAATCATGAAATTTTTTTGGTTTCATCAGAGTGTGAGAATTTTAATTTTGATAACAATTATTTTAATTTTTGAAAAAGAATGAACATATTAAATTGATAATTATTTTTCATTTTCGAAATTTCGATTTAATACTTCATTTTCACATTCTGTTTTTCTTAAATGAAAATTTTTATTAAATTACAAAATTGCATTAATTTAAACAAATCAAATTGGAAATTATGCAATATTTTTTTCTTATTTTACCACAAGCAAGCTTCGTAATTTAAATTGATTTTATAATAACAAGAAATCAGCATGAATTGAGCACTATAATCAATTACGTCCAACGAGTTTGCTTTGTTTGTTTTCTTTGCCAATTTAGGTGATATATTGGGATGAAAATTAAGACTTTGTTGTCCTTCTTGGGTCGAATTTGGAATGATTTTTTTCTTTCTCAGCTATAAAATCCATAAGCATTAAATTGGACTGTGTTTGGTTTGAACATGCATCAGTCTTAAGCTTTTTTTACTACCTGAACAAAAAAAATCTGTAGATAACAATATACTTTCGTTTGCCCTTAAGCACGGAAAGTGAAAGCAATGAAGATATCCCTTCTTGACGGAAAAAGGATCATCCATAACCCATAACATATAGTAATGGTATAAAAGCATATAACTATCCTCTCTTTTGACTCTATGCACAGTTTCATGATGAGCATCATTCACCCAGAAAATTAAATTATCTTGTTTCTGTTATACGCTGCTATTGTTGCTTTTCCGCAACAAAAATATTCAAATATATCTGTGGTAGATTTTTGTTTCAATGATTTAGGTCTCATGTAGCAAAATAATCGTCTCAAATTCATGACAGTTACAGACTCTATTTTCACAATGGAAATTTTATTACTCACACAGATTTAATCTTTCTTTTATGAAATTTGAATTTGCAAAATCAATTTTCGTCTATTTCCATTTTATTTGTCTGCATTTAAGAATGAATTCATTCAGAACTGAATAAATAGAAGAAAAAAATGATTGAAATTCGACTGTGATATCTTTTGCAGTGCAGACACTTGAAATTGATTTGATTTGAGTGGCTGACTCTGTTAGTTGTCGATAAATGTTACTTTTATGATGATGTGGATGAAAATTTGGTTAAAATTTATTTTGTTTGAGAATATTATGTATGAATTAAAATTTGATGGAAAATTTGTTTTTCTACGTTTCAAAACATTTCATTTTTAAAAATTTTCCATTGTTTTGTTTACATAAAAAAATGTAAATAAACAAAATTAAAATAAAAATTTAATTTTATATAAAACTTTAAAGTTACGAAACTAATTTAAAAATTTTGTAATTAAACACTTTTTGTAAAAATATACTTTAGTAGAAGAAACTATTAATTCTTACCAAATCTTATTCAAATTCAATTCAATTTTACATTTTCAAAAAGAAAGAAATTAATTAACAGTTTTAGTTTTCGCCATTCTTATTTGATAATTTTATAGTTCAAAACCAAAATAGCCATTATTTCAACAAATAAACTAAATATGAAATAAATCATTAAATAAACAAATTTAATTAATGACTTTCAAAATGAAAATCAATGTGATAAAAAGTCAAAATGCAATTTTTATACTCTTTGAAATTGTTATCTTTGTGCAAGTTACGGAAATTTAAATTTTCGTTAAAAAGCTGATAAATGATTAGCACCTGCATATATAACTATGATATTTGTGCATATTTCAAATTACAATACTAAAGTAGAAGAGTAGAGATGAACATTGATGGAGAAAATTAAATTCATGATCACATGTGATGAATCATAATGAATACATACCTTCAGGCGGAAAATGAACTATTTTATGCATGAGAGAATTCGAAACATTTCCTACAGGCATTTTCTCCCTTTCTCATTCTCATTTCATACCAAATGTGCCAAAAATTTGAATTTCAAAATTCACACAATTTCAATAATTCAATTTTTTCATTCTCTTTTCTACCTTTGCATACAGGATCATCATGATGACATAAGGCAAGAACAAAAATGGGAAATGCAGGCATTAAGCTCAACGACACAAACGAATAACAGCAGCATTAGTAGTGCGAGCAGTAGCAACAGTAATAGCAGCGCTGATGATAGTCACGAACACAATAATGGAAACATAATGGAATCATCAGTGGCATCATCATCATCGGTAATGAGTGAATCTGGCATGATACTAGAACAGCAACAGCCGCAGCAACAACAATGTTATCATCATCTAGAAAATGGAACTTCCGCTACAGTCACAATGAACAGTAACAACAGCAGTCAACAGCATCAGCAAGTACTTAATAGCAACAACAACAACAACACAATAGCAATTAACAATAATAACTGTGATACGATAAAGAATAATAATCAGCAACAAACACTCACAGCACCGTTGGAAATAGTCAATGATGTAGAAGCTGCGGTTCCGACTGTGGCATTAATCGATCAGCAAAATGCGCTCCTACGAGGCGTTAATATTGGTAAAAAAAATTTTCCATTTCAATGATTGTTGAAATTATTGATTTTGATTGTTTCATTAACAGCAGGCACTTTAGGCAGGAAGAGGCCACTATTGTGTAGCACAATCAACAATATCACAAATCCAACAAAGCGAACAGTTTTGACTCTATTAGCTCGGGCTAAAACAGCTAATGCATTGCATGGTTTCCATCCTAATGGCCCATCCATCACTGAGTGAGTTCTACAAAAATAATGACTGTGGAATTTGAACAGAATAAATGAAATGAGATTGAAATTCTGGTTAATTCAAATAAAAACTCAGTCTCAAAAATTATTTTTAAGGATAATTTTAAGAAAATCTGGCCATAAAAAAATCAAAAACTCTGCCCAAATTCCATCAAAATCCTAAATTAAAAAAGCACAAATTTATTGAATTACTTTTTCTCTCTTTTCCCTATTTTTCCTTTGACACTTTTTTTGTTTACTTGTTGGATAGCAGCTTACAGCTTCTAGCATCACCTTTAATCATACCACCAACATTGGAACATGTTTTGCAAGCAAGCAACAATGTTTCTATTCCTGGAACATTACAACCAACAACGGCCAATAATTCGCAATCAATCAAACAAGAAAATTTATTACAGGGCGCATAAATGACATATGTTTAAATGTTCTCCTTTTATATCGTAACCAGGGTGTGAAAATAACAAATAATAATTTCTTTTCATATTTTTCATCAAATAATCAATTCTTAATTTCGATAGATTGAAAAGTAATTTATTGATTTCTCATTTAAAAATTTTACTTTTTAATTTCGAATCGAATTCGAAAACAAATTTTAAATTCCGAACAATATTTTGTTTTCAATTATCACACCCTGATGGTCTTTATAAGGTTTTTAAAAGTAGGTGCCTATAATTCCTTATAAATAATGTTCTCTTTACATTTTTATAAGAAGAATAGCTTTCTACTTCTATAACTCATGTCTTTATCATCATTGTCTTTTTACTTCACCATGCATGCAAGAATGGTAATTTGGTAGAAATTCAGAGACTTTTCAACAATAAACATATATTTAACTTTTTTGTAACGTTCTCATCCTATTTTTTGATAGTCATGAAAGTCAAGGAATATATTTCATTTCCTCCCTTTTTCTACGCATGTTATAACTTACTTTCCTACACACATGTCACGTATTTTGATATATGAAAGCGTAAACAAGGGAAAAGAAGAAAAAAATTTCATTTATTCATTCAAAAATTTTGTAGACGAGTGAACTTTATAAATAAATTTCCCACCATTTTTAATTTTGAATAAATCGCGACATGAGTAAAAAATTAAGGAACGAAAAAAAATGCCATAATTAGAAGTTAAATAAAAATTTGTAAAAATTCTTCACACTTTTAAAATATTTGAAAGTTTCACAATGAGCATTAAGAGTAAGATGAAAAATTTTGATACAAAATGAGAATTTTTACTTTTGCATCTCGCGAGGAAATTCATCAATTATGCAGATTGTTTAAATGTAAAATGCGGTCTTTTAAATGCGCTGATAAGAAATAAAAAGTTTTTCCATCAAATAAAAGAATGAGGATTTTATTTTGTTACAATGGTAAAGTTTTATTTTTTTATTTTCGTTATTTTTGAAGAATTTAACAAGAAGCTTTTGTACTTATGAAATAAAGAATTTTATGAATTACTCAAAGAATCTGCATCTGTTTCAAAGACATTATGATGATAAATTACATAAATTGGACAAAAGCGGAAATATTTTTAAGAAATTCTGAAATTTCTCAATTAATAAAAGACATTTTTTGCTTTCATTTAACAATCAAAGAAAAGGTAATTTTCTCCAATAGCGACCTTAAACACAATAAAGCGCTTTAAAGCTTTAAATATTTTCTTTTGATGATTTCAAAGATAAATTTTCAAAACTTTATTTTGTTTCAAGTAAGATTAAGCTTGATTTTTCGGGTACTCAAAAATATATTAAAAATTTCTGTTTACTTACCGTGACATGTCTAAGAATAGTGTAACTTATTTATTCATTTTAAAAGTGAACTTTACCGAAACTTAGGATGAAATCATGTCAAATTTATATCAAAAAGTCAACAAAGTTCCTCATTAAAATTATAATTTAAACAACAATCTCTGTTCATTCTTTTTCAGAATTTTTCTTATTAAATTTTCTGCTCTATATATAGAAAACTTGTTGAACATTTTTTTTCTAAATGTCATGAATTAACCTACCTACAAAAGAATAAATATTTTCTACAAAAGATATCTTAAGTTCAAATTTACAAGAAAACGCCCAAAAATAAATTTCTCAACCCATAGTCAAAGGTTAAAGTTGAATTTGTGAGAGAGAAAGAAATTGCTTTGAACTTGTAACTCCTCGTCTTTTTGTCTGGCTCATCTGCAACATAGTGTTTATTCTACCAGAAAAAGCTATTCAATAAGAAACTCAGTTCTTTTCTTTTCTTTTGTTTTTCTTTCATTCACTCGAAAGGTTCACATACATACATGAATATATCTTTCTGCTTCAAGGCCTCGCCCCATTGATAGAAATTAATTCAAGGGCCAGAGAATCTTAATCCGGTTATTCTATGCAAAAGAAGATTAACTGGATTGGAGTACAGAACGTTCTCATGAAAATTTTTGGTATCTAAAGAGTCATAAACAAACTCGATTTCATTTCATTGCTTGTTTTTGATCCCAAACAAAAATAAAATTATTTTTCTGTTTTAGTTAGTGAAATTTCATGTTATTTTAATGATGCTGCAAGGCATTTGAAAGTGGAAAAGTCCTTTGATCTTAAAACAAGTTCATGTTTGTTTTCGATAAATGTTCAGGTTTGAATTTTTCTCGATATCAAATTTAAATTATAAGTAAAGTTCATAGTGTTATGAAACTTTTCCGTTGACTTCTTGAAAAAATTTAAATATATTCAATTAAAATTTGATGAAAAATTCATGAAATTAAAAAATCAAAAAGTTCTCAAGCTTTGCAGAAAATTTTTATTTACATTAAGAATATTTTTCACAAAATTGCATATCTAAAGTTAATTTTTAGTACTGAGATATTTTATTCGGTCACTAATCATGGACGAGAAAAAAAGCAAGCAATTTCGATAATATGATCTAATTATTTAAAAGAATTTAAAATTTTTAAAAACGGAATGAAACAAAAAATCAATAAACTTTTATTCAAAAAGTTCAATTAAATAAGTTTGTAATGCTTCTTATGACTTTTCAAAACTGAAATTTCTCAAGCATAAAGAATTAAAATTCTATTTGATTTTCTTTTCATTCTATCCAAATATTCATTGTGATTGAACTGTCAAATTGATTGCAAATTAAAATGTCAAAATCAACAGCTAGGACTGATGCTATTTTGATTTCTTTAGAACATTTTCATTGAAATGAAAGTTTTGATTTACGAAAATTGAAAAAAAATTCCAATGTCAAAAAATTATTTTTGACTTTTTTCCATTAGTTTCCATCATCATCTCAAAATGATATTAAAATTTAACTTTACCTTAAATTAAGAGACACAGAAAATTTATTTAATGACAATTTTTCCGTTCACATGTTAAAATATTTATCCTCAAACGCAGAAAGCAAAGAATCTTTTGCCACAAATGAACAAACAGTAAAGTGCAATGTTGTACAAATAAACAAATAAAAACGAGTTCGAAAAGTAGTTTATCAAAAACAAGAGACAAAAAATGGAAAAATCCCAAATGAAATTATTTCTTGCTTCTCTTTCTTATGATGCATATACCAACTGTAAATTTTAACTTTTTTACAACTCTATACCATGACAGTAAAATGATGATGATGATGATGTTAAAGATTGTTTATAAAGGAGAACAATAATTGTCAGTTGCCCAACGGGAATTGCATTGAAAATGAAATTAAATTTTTTTTCTTTTTTGTTCATTTTATACAAAAGAATTTTTTGTAGAAAGCTTCTGTAAGAGTTAATTTAATAATAAAAGAAACTTGTTATCTTTAGTTGGATTCAAGGCAAATTTGTTAATTCAAAAACAATGTAGCTAAAACTTTTGCAATGCCAAGAATTAACAAGTTGTAGCAAGAATTTTCAATGGTTTTGAAATCAACTCTGTGAATATGCAAAATAAAAATAAAAACTTCAAAGTTCAACATAATTAAGTGAAAAACAAAAAAATAAAAAGTTGATTTTTTAGTGGCCAAGGGTTGATGGTACGAATTAGAATTTATTAGACTACTACTTAGAAGATGCTTTAAATAACAAAAAAAAAATATTTTAAACTCATCTCAATGTTGATCGTCCCTTGGCCTTTTTAATAATACGCACGTAAAAAAAACATAGTTTGAAATTTTAAATTAAAATTTGATTTTGTTGAAAATTGTACATTTGTTTCTTTGTGAAAATTAAAGAATTTTAAAATTTTGTTTTCTACAAGTCTACAAAAAGTCTTCTAAATTCTTAATGAAAAAATTTTCAGCAATTTTGAATTTTATTTAAAGTTTCTAAACTCATAAAAAAGAGAGAAATGTTTGTAGGTTCCAATACCTTAAAATGAAAGTTTTTGTATCTGAAGACCACAAAAGGAATAAATGAATGTGAGAAAATTCACACAATTTCTTTTCATTAAATATTTATCATAAAATTCATGAATGTATTTTAATATGAAAATCGCATAAAGGAAAAACTTATTTAGAACAAAAAAAAACGCAGAAATTATGCAATTAAAACTTAGCGCAAATGGAAAAGAAGAAAGAAAGAAAGTTTTTAAATGTTGAAAGAAAAATAAAAAAAAAAATTTACAAAAAAGTAAATAAAATTTCTTTTCTTATTTTTCATTAAATTTTATTTCTTGAATTTGTCACAGAAAGAATTAAAAATAAAGAAATTTTTAAAAAGCTCGATGGTGTTAACTGTTCTAGGTGTAATAAAAAAAACATACATATAAAAGAAAGAAACTTAAATTAAAAATAATTTTTGATTTTTAATTTTCAAATTTTAAAATCTAACACGTAAATATTTGTATAAAGCACACAAAATAAAAGAAATAATAATTTAAAAATGTAACACAAAAATTAACATAAAAAATTAAATCACGCAAAATTAACCCGTAAAAGCTCATTTTTTGTTGGAATTGTAATCTAAAAAAATCTCTTTGTTTTTTCTAAAAAAAATTATTTTAAAATCAATAAAAAGTCACAAGAGAAAATTCAATTTTAAATGAATGTTTCAATAGTTTATAAATTTATTTTCAGCATAGTAAAACAATTGCTAAATTGCTAAGCTTTGTTTTTATTTTAGTTCTTTTTCAGATTGTGAACAACTTATTTTGTTTATCCGTTAAATATCAATTGAAAAAGTTGATCTTGTTTTATTTTTTTCATTTCTGTGTGATAAAGTTATTTATCGAATTTCTTCTTTCGTTTTTTTGAAAACATTGCACCAGAGTTGATAAACTTCCATTTTTTTCTTAAAGGCAGAAAATTTTCCAAAGCACTGCCTTTCAGCAGGCTGCCTTTTTAGGCAGGCAATTAGGAAGGCTGTGTCTGCCGACAGGAGCTTAGAAAGATCTGCTAAGTTGCCTGCTTTATCAACTTTGCATTGCACAAAATGTTGGTTTGTTTTTAAAAAAATTTTGTTTGAATTTTACAAAAATACGTAATTTTGAAGAATTTTTTCATACTTTATGATATTTTTCGCATTCTGAATAAGAAACTGAGAATGTTTGTTAATAAATACAAATTATTCCTAGATTATCGTTTATAACAAATTCTTTTTGTTTATCTAAACATAATTGACTTAAACAGTTCCAATTATACTGCTTTTAATTGAAATCTTCAATTATCCATTTTCAAGTCATTAGTTTTACTAACAAAACAAGGATAAAACAAACCAAAAAGTTTTTCATTTTATTAAATATCTCAAGCTTAGATAGATAAAAATAAAATTCCAAAGTAGAATTAAATAAAGAAAGTTCTTTCAACTCAATTTCCTTTCCTTTCAGCATCAGACAGATAGACAGAAACTCTCTTTTTTTTGTTATTCTTTTATTCATTTAATTGAAGAAAATTGACAACAAAGAATTGTAAGCAGCAAGAAGATTTTTGGTGAGATAAAAGTAAGAAAAAAAGAACTATTTTAGTTTATAATGAAAGTGAAATAAACAAATTGAATGTGGGAATCAACAGTTCAGTTTTTGCATGCTTTTGTTTAATTTTTGAATCTTGTACCATATAATTAGAAAATTCAATTTCATTTATCACGCTAGAGAATTTCATTTATTGAAAATATCATCATAATAATTTCACATTTCAACAAAAGAGGTGAAAGAGAAGGAACAAAATGATATTATAATTTGGAGTGAGATTGAAATGGTCCGATAGTTATGAAAAGAGTTCAAGGAGAGACAAAAGAAAGAGCTTCTGCATAAATGAACAGACAAAGAGAGA
>JACWBX010004584.1:24809-39532 GCA_014622435.1 Polypedilum pembai
AAAAAAATTATTTTAAAATCAATAAAAAGTCACAAGAGAAAATTCAATTTTAAATGAATGTTTCAATAGTTTATAAATTTATTTTCAGCATAGTAAAAACAATTGCTAAATTAAGCTTTGTTTTTGTTTTAGTTCTTTTTCAGATTGTGAACAATTTATTTTGTTTATCCGTTAAACATCAATTGAAAAAGTTGATCTTGTTTTATTTTTTCATTTCTGTGTGATAAAGTTCTTCTTTCGATTTTTTGAAAACATTACACAAAATGTTGGTTTGTTTGAATTTCACAAAAAATGAGTATTTTGAAGAATTTTTTCATAGTTTATGATATTTTTTGCATTCTGAATAAGAAACTGAGAAGATCTGTTGATAAATACAAATTATTCCTAGATTAGCATTTTTTAACAAATTCTTTTTGTTTATCTAAACATAATTGACTTAAACAGTTCCAATTATACTGCTTTTAATTGAAATCTTCAATTATCCATTTTCAAGTCATTAGTTTTACTAACAAAACAAGGATAAAACAAACCAAAAAGTTTTTCATTTTATTAAATATCTCAAGCTTTCAACTAAGTAGATAAAAATAAAATTCCAAAGAAGAATTGAATAAAGAAAGTTCTTTCAACTCAATTTCCTTTCCTTTCAGCATCAGATAGATAGAAAGACAAAAACTCTTTTTTTGTTACTCTTTTATTCATTTAATTGAAGAAAATTCACAACAAAGAATTGTAAGCAGCAAGAAGATTTTCGGTGAGATAAAAGTAAGAAAAAAGAACTATTTTATTTTATAATAAAGGTGAAATAAACAAATTGAATGTGAGAATCAACAGTTCAGTTTTTGCATGCTTTTGTTTAATTTTTGAATCTTGTACCATATAATTAGAAAATTCAATTTCATTTATCACGCTAGAGAATTTCATCTATTGAAAATATCATCATAATTTAAAATTTCAACAAAAGAGGTGAAAGAGGAGGATCAAAATAAAATTATAATTTGGAGTGAGATTGAAATGGTCCGATAGTTATGAAAAGAGTTCAGGGAGAGACAAAAGAAAGAGCTTCTGCATAAATGAACAGACAAAGAGAGAAAATTAAATTTATCGAGTGAGTTTATATACTGAAGTAGAATTTTTCCATGTTCAGTTTTGAAGTTTAAATAATGAAAAAGAGAGACATAAAAACTGCATGCATGAATTAAATAAAAATTCATTTATGTCTCACATTGTTATAGCTATTCGATTGAATCATGTTGTAGAATGATTTTAATCAAATTGCAATAGAATGAAGATGAATAATTGCTTCTGAAGCACTCTTGATTAGTGAACATTGTAGTTTCAAACTTTGAATGTAGATACGACTCTATTGAGTATTTTTGCAAGAAAATTAAAATTTTTCATCGAATTTTAATTGAGCATAGAAAAATTTTCTTCTCATAATTTAATATTCATTATTGTCATCTCACATAGTAAGGCAAAGAGATTTTCTTAAATAAACAACTATTCTTAAATTTAAAAAAGTGTTAAAATTATAGAAAAATCTATGCTTTTGCCAATCACTGAAAACTCTTTGGTTTCAGCTTGCTTTTGATGGTATAAACAAAACAATAAATTTTATTTCTTTTATTGAGAAGTTGCAAAAGAGTAATTTAGTTGTGAAGCATTTTCTATTTAAGTTTATTAAGATTTAAGCTAATATTTGTTGGAAAAATAATTGTCAATATTTTTCAAATTAGAAAAATGAAAACAAACAGCAGTACAAATTAGTGACATAAACGATTTGATTTTTATCCCCGAGTCAATTAAATTTAATAAGGAATAAGTCAAGGCGAAACAACTATGAGTATTTTGTAATATTTTGTTCTATTTTGTTACATTTTGTACAGTTGTTTTGCCTTGAAATAAGTTAAAAGAATTATAAAATTTGTGATTTTTACATTATTTTTCTTGTTTATTTAAATATTTAAGAAATTTTGGAAATGTTAAATCAAAGGGTGCGAACTTCATCAAAAAAAGTATCAAAAAATCAAAAGATATAGAAAGTACACGACCACGGATCGGAGTACTTAAGCGCATTTTTGTCGCCACAGATCAGTGTTTGTTAGCAGATTACAAAATTAACAGATTCGTTTCTAATCAGAAGCTTCATTTAAAATAAATTAACTAAAACTGAAATTAAAAACTGTTGAGTTCTCTGAAGCAATTCAGATTTTCAAATTCATATTGAGGAAGTCTTTCATGGTATTTAAATATAATATATTAGGATTTTCATCAAAGAAAACGAGCAAATTAGTTTGGCACTCAAAAATTCACTTCAAACATGTTTTCTTTGCATTTTATACCATATGGGAAATTTTCGACCAACATCATGCCGGACCACCATTGACCGTCATGCACTGGCCTATGATCGACTATAATATTGGAATTCTATTTTGAAAAGAAATTAATGAATTAAGTCGTTTTATTTTAATTTTGTATTTTAGCAAAATATATTGAACTGAAAATAACGGTCAAGTCAAATTCAAATTGAAAATGACGCAAAAAACGCGTCGGCGAAAAAATCTTAGTAATCGACGCAAAAAATTTTTGTTTACAATTTTCAATATCGAAATTTTAAATTGTAATATCTCGAATAATGGAATCAGTGACAGCTTTCTAACTAAGCGTCGCCGCAATAACTCGACAGCACAAAACAAACACAAAAAACCGTAAGTCTCTAGCTATTATAGTTTTCGAGATCTCGCGCCTCACCAGCCAGCCGAACAGCCAGCCAAAGTGAACTTATAAGCTGCATTTTCTATACAAAAATGCGCTAAAAATCAAATTTGATTTTTTGATGTTTCCCATACAAATTTTTGATTTTTCTAGATTTTTCAATGATAACTATGATCGATTTTTATTTGAAGTATCAAAAGATCTTACCCCTTGTGTTAAATTATCCTGTTTGGCCAGGAAAAATTGCCAAACTCTGCTTTCTTCAAGCAATAAATTTAATATAGTGATGGATTCATTAAGGTAAGTGAAACATGAAAAATACATTATTGTAGAATTAAAAAGGTTTCGAGTAAAAATCATTTCTATCATGAAGATGAGATGAGAATGAAATACCAATTATAATTTTACGTTTTTATAGAAGCTGTCTGTACAAAAAAAAAACTTTCAAGCGAATAAAGTTTCATGTTTCTATAATGAACTAAACTTTTATGTTATTAAATTTCTTTTTAGCTCTCTTATCTCATAATTCACTATTTGATTCTGCACTTTCATTCAATCTTCTATCTTTGTTGCATGATGTTGCATCTGTTTTCATAACATAAGCTCAAAATCTATAATTTCTTGCTAAGGGAAATGAGAATAATGAAGAAATGATTTAAATTTCATTTCCTTATAGCATCAACAACACTTTAGAATATAAATTCATTAGATAACAAAACTATGTCAGAGCAAGTTTCAAATTTCATGCAAATGTGTATTTCCTATTTAGAAATTTTGAAATTTTGTTTTACCTATTTCATTATTTATGTATGATGAAAACTAAATATTATTTAACGGTCTCAACTGACTATTATTTTCCTTAATTTGAATTGGCGCGCATTTTTGTTTCCCTTAATTTTCCGTTAAAAAGTTCGTTACAAAGATTAAAATTTCTGAGAAAACGTTAGGTATCCTTAATTTTTCTTATTTAGTTGAAAAGAATTCTCTCAAAAATGATTAAAAAAGTTAAAATAATCTGAATTTTATTGATCAATTATCTTTAAAAACAAGAAAATTGAAATTTTAGCGTGTTTTTCTCAATGAAAATCTTGAATTTTTGTTATAAAACGCGTTCAAATTCAAGAATTTTAAATTCAAATCTGAGCAGAAATAACCGTCACTTTTTTGTATTGGGCCCCCCTGGGATTCTATAAATATTTTAGATAATTTTTTTTTTAAATTTCATTACATAAAAAATTGTAAATATCAAACTAAAGATAAATTTTTCTTCAAAATTTGAGCATGTTTGTTGAATTAAGTAAAATTTTCATCTATTGCTAGATCTTGAATCATTACACTTTTACAAGCATTTATGAGTGAAGTGTCTTGCATACAATTTTCAATTAAACTCATTTATTCAAGTTACCTAATTAACCAAATACATACAATGTTAATTTCCTCTCTTTATGTCAATAAGGAAAAAAGTTTCTTCATGAATATTTGATCAAAGAAAGTAGCGATGAAAGAAAAGAGTGAAAAAATTTATTTTTATTTCTTTGTAGTAAAATTTTCTTTTTTCTTTAATGTTTGAATAATTAGCTTTATTTAACTGTGAGTAAATTGGCTTAACAAATTAATGTTGAATAAAATAATCATCACAGGTAAAGAAGGAAAGTGTTTTAGACTGAGGAGGCTTTTAGAAACACGCACAAAAGTTTTACCTTAATATTTTCTCTCACCTACGGCTTATTTGGATTAAGTAAAAGTTTGAAAAGGTTAAATTTGCTGTTGACTGTTAGTTTTAATGTTTATAATTGCGTTGAAATTAATTTAAGCTGCTTTTATATTTACAAAGGTTTTAATCAGTGACATAAACATATGAAAATTGTTGAATACGATGTTAATCAGCAATTAACTGAAGTACCTATTTTCTATGCTATCTAATTAAAAACACAAAAGCAACAGTGTCCTACTTGACCACTAATTAAGTTTCATCATGAATAATTGATTGACATTAATTGTTCAAGTATCGATTTCCTTTCTATCGTTAATCTCTGTTTAATAAGTTTTAGCTTAAAGCTTTCTGACTTTAGTTCTACGGTCAAATAAAGGACAACAACTCATTTATTAATATTTTATTGTATCGGAATATTTTATTACCTGTTAAACTGATTAATTGACTGTAATGTACAATCATATTCATTATTCGAAGCTTAAGGCATACAAAAATTGTTTTCGGAATAATTATTATAATTTTATGGATAGCACTGAATACATGACATTATGATGACAACTATGTATATATATAAAAATATTTTCAATGAACACATTGAAAAATTCGCAGATGGTTTAAATGCAATTTGTTTGTTAGAATTAAAGGAAATTCTAGTTGCTAATTTAATTAATGTTTTGTAAAGCAGTTGCTAAATGTGCAAATTTGACAAATTAAGTCAATTATGTTAAAAAAAAGACTTAATTTGAGTGCAATTAATTTTATTTAAATTTAATTTGTAATGTTTTGGTTGCAAGTTTTTTAAAAAAATATTTAATCACAAACCCAGGGGATAGAGATGGTGGTGAAAGTGGTAAAGGTTGCAAAAAAGTATGAAATGTGGCGAATTTTTGGCCCCTGCACAAACCTAATTAATTTTTCTATTACGTTGTAAATTTCAATTCAAATGTACTTCAAGTAAAAAATAAATTTTAATAACATAAAATTTCCACACTCTTGAATTATCTTTCAACAATTTTATTTATTTTCTTCTCAACCACTTATTTACAATTTCTTCTGAATTTTTCCATGCATAAAATGAATATTTCTTGTACCATAAAAACACTTGAAGAATTCATGAATAAAATTCAATTTGTTCAAGAAATCTTTATTCTATTATTATCATTTATTATGATGAAAAATCATTTTTAATCGTCAAAAAATAAAAAAGAATCAATTTAATTATTTTATTTACTGCTAAATTTTATAAATATCACAAAATAATATGAAATAAATGAAAAGAATTAAATAACAAATTTAAATTCAAGTACATAAAGCGATAAAATTTTCTTCGAATCATTAATTTCAATATCAAAAGTTCTGTACAAAAAACTTAATTGATTATTAACTTGTTGTTATCTAATTTAAGCTAAAATAAATTTCATCAATCTTTCATTTTTGATTGTTGACATTAAACACCAAAATATTTAATTCTTTTTCATATTTCATTTTACGTTCAATAATACAATTTTTCTTTAGTTTGTTATATTGTCTCACAAAAACAGTTTTCAAAACTTTATCTATTTAAAAACAGCAAAATGTTCATGGTTTGATAAACTAAAACAGACTTTTTCACTAACCTTTTTTGCCATAGACGATTTCTTTTTCGGATAACAAATATTTTTATAATTGGTCATTTTATGCAGATAATAATAAACTATAAATATAGTCGCCGCATATTGTTTTTCAATAATTCAAATATCATGCTTTGATAACAAAAGAGAGAAACTTTAAAATTAGATCATTATTAGCAAAAGTTATACTTTGAAGACACAAAATATCTCACATAATTGAAATAAAATTTTTCGTAAATGACTTAAAAACCTTTGAACTATAAAAATTGTGTAATTGAAAATATCCGTCATTGTTTAATGAAGAATGAAATTGCTTTTATCAGTCATCAAACGAACAAGTTCACTGACGAGACCTTGATATTTGCGATCACCATTGGGTTGACAATCTAATTTCCTTTGTATTTTCGTTATGCTACAAAGGAGTTAATGCCACATGAAAAAACACGTGACAGTCATGAAAATTGTCAAAGCGTTCAAAATTTTCCAAAAACTTATTTCATTAATGTTCGAAACATTATTTTTCTTTGTTTCAATTATTTTTTGTATAAAAACAATTCGGCAGATAAATTCCAAACCTTGAGATTTAAAAACATTTCAGAAGTTAATCACTCACTTTCATGCGTTGAGTTTTACTAAATTGAGACGAATTGAAACAAAAATTAACGAAATATAGATACATTTATTATTAAAGCTTAAAGCATACATAGAGAGAAAAATATTACAAGCCCTAAAAGTACTCATAATGTTTTCACTCCGTTCTTTCTCAAAAGGTCTAAAATTGATTGAAATATTTCTTCTAAAGTGTAAATAAAATGATAAAAATTAATGAAAGATTTTTCAACTCAAGTTCATATTTCACGAATTTATTCAGTTTTACCATACTTTACATTTACGTTGAGGATTCATTTTTGAATCTTTTGGACAATTGAAATCTATTGAGAATTCACGCATATTGCTTAACATGCCATTGACTCTGAATTGAGCTGGTGAATGTGGATCACTTGTAACCATGAGTTTCAATGCCTCTGAAAAATTTAAATTTCTTATATGAATTTAATAGCAAAAACATAGTAAGAAAATTTTACCTGGTCTTTTTACTATACACCATGGAGTTGCAGCAGAAATCCAAAACAATTGTTTTGATGTATAATTAAGTCCCATGAGTGGAAGTTCTTCACCATTTTGTTCAATATATCTCGAATATGCATGATAAGCAATAGAAATGCCACCTGAATGACATAAAACTCATTAAATTTGCAAGGAATTTAAAATGAAGCTAATTCTCACCATTGTCCGCAATGTTCTCGCCTTGTGTATTTATACCATTTAAATTTAATCCAGTAATTGGTTCAACGTATTCATTATATTGATCAATAATGCATTGAGCTTTTTCCACATATGCACGTTTCGTGTCTTCCTGCCACCAATCAATAAGATTACCATTGGCATCAAATTGACTTCCCTCGTCATCATAGCCGTGTGTTATCTATTTAAGTATAAAAATTCACAGAAAAAACCCAAAGATATGTTAAAAATGTAAGTAAATAAATAAATTTTATCTAAATTGTTTCTATCATTCTCTTTTGAATACAGCTCGCTCTATGTTCAAGCTAACTGAATCAGAACAAGATTTTTTTCGTGTTTTATACTAAAACAGGTAAAAAAAGACATTGACTCTTCAATTTGATAAAAATAGCAGATTTTTTTATTGGAAGAAATATATATTAACTAAGAAATTACTTTAATCAAATATTTGCAATGTATTATAGTTATTAAAGTAAAACAGTGATAGCCAACCGGTGTGTCCTAACAAACGCTATGTGTTCCATGTTAATAATTAAATAATTGTGGCTTTTTCTGAATTTAAAAGCCAAATAGAAATTATTTAAACCTCAATAAAATTTTGCAAATTCCAAGAAAAAAAAATTTGTTGTGAAATAATTTTTGGTTCTTAGCAGATCAAAAAAGGTGGACCACCAGTGAAGTATAATATGTTTAAGAATTTTCTTTTACCTCATGTCCTATTATCGTTCCAATCGCTCCATAATTCATATATTTTGGTCTATCGGCTGTAAAGAAAGCTTTTTGTAAAATTCCTGCTGGTAGATCTACAAAAGAAAAAAAATTAAATTTTACAAAAAATAAACATAAATTATGTTACATATTTAATATGCACTTAAATAAAATAACAAGTGTCTTTTACTTACGTTTTCCATTTTTGGTCAACATATAATAAGCATTTACAACAGCAACATTAGAGAAATCTTTCCAATCAGTTTTGTTAATTGGCTTTCGGAAATCTTCATTTGAAACTTTCACATCAAATCTCGCAATTTTCATTAATGATTCAAAATAATTGTCTTTATCATTGAGCTCTAAATGTTTGTAAAATTCATTTAACTTATCGTCATCTTTAAGTTCGTTGGGATATCCAATGTGCATTGTCATTTCTTTGATTTTATCAAGTGCTTTGAGCTTTGTTTCATCGTCCATCCATTCTGCCATTTTCAGTGTATTCTCGAACTCATCTTTGATTGCATTGGCAAGATTAAGAGCTTCATCCTTTGACTCTTTACTGAAAAAATTTCTTACGTACATAGCACTTGTTGCGATAGGCATCTTTTCAAGAACTGTATTTAGGCACTCTTTCCATCTGTCATCAACAGCTTTCTGCCCAATGAGAGTCTTATAAAATTCCAATTGCAAATTGCGAAATTCACTGTTGAGAAGTTTTGCTTGTGATGCAACAGTTCGCCACAAGAGATAATTGACAATGACACTGAAGTGAAATAATTAATAATTATGTCATTAAAACTGCATTTTAAAACTCACCGATTCGGCGTGTTTTTCAACAACTCAGTGAACTTTTCAACATTGTATTTTAGATCTGTCACAATTATGGTTTCATCATCGGTTATATTATTGTTGTAATAAATTTCATTGAAATACTCTAACCAGTCAATAATAGGAAAGAGCTTTTGAAATTCTTTTATTGTCATTGGATTATACCTTAAAGTCATATTTCGTCTTTGCTCTTGAGGTGTGAGAATCTAAAATAAAGAAAATTTTATTTTCCTCAAGTATTTGCCGCACATAACTCACGTTTGAAAAATTAATTTCAAACTTCACAACTTCTTTCATCTCAAGCTCAGCATCGTATCTCTCGGCACCAAATAAAACAGCTGTATCAACTTGATATTTGTAATATGCTTGTACTGTGCTGTCTTCGAAACCTTCAATAAGATATTCTCTGTCAATTTCTGGTGTCATTTCATCAATCTAAAATGTGAAAATACTTGTGCACATTTTGGTTGTCATTTGACATTGTTTATTCTTACAATAATCGTTCTCTTGCTCGAGTTTTTCATGTCTGAATCGACATAGAGCTCGAATATTTGATTCGATTGAAATCCTTGCTTTTCAAGTGCTAAATACACTTTCTGCCAGCTCCATAGTTCATTGTTCCAATTTTGTCCTTCAATCACTGGCCATCCTCCAACTAATTTTAAATATTGCTTCATTGGAGACAATCCTTGTTTTTTTATTTTATCTTTGAATAATAATTGAATGATAATGTAAAAATTTTATTTTTAATTCTTTAATCCTTTTTACCTTCATCCATGCATGCTTTATAGAGAATTTTTGTATTTTTAAATGCTTGGATTTCATCATTGCTTATTGGGCTTTTTAAAACAGAATAAATTTGTTCTTTTAATTCATCATTTAAAATATTAAAAGCACCAACTGCAGTTTTCTCATCTGGTATTATTGTATTTTTAATAAATCTACCGCATACATGCGAATAAAAATCATCACACGCATCGATTGTTGAATCTGAAATATTACGAATATTTTCTGCTTCACGCTCGCACGCTGATGATGTACAAAATTCTTTACTCTCACATTGTGATAAGAATAATGTAAAAATTAGAAAGATTAGAGCTCTAAAAAGTTAATTTAATTTAGTTTGCAAGGAACTTTTTGTGTTTTTAATTTTAATTTTACTCACTTAATAGTCATCAAAAGGATCTAACAAATGAGAAATTTTAAGAAATGACGAATAATTCCAAAGTTCAGAGGATTCACCTTACTTAATTTTAATCTATTTCGTTTGAGAGTCTGAAAGAGACTGAAATTATTTTAGAAGTAAAAAATTAAGATTTAAAAGAGACTCTCACGTGCGTCATCGTCGTAAAATATTGAGCAACAAAAGTTATAATCTCTTTAAAAAAAATGAACAAAGAAAAAGTGATTTACAGCTAATACATTTTTGATAACGTTGCGGTCAAACTCATTTGCTATTAATCAATATAGCACATAAAACACTAACTTTAGTTGACTTATGCTAATTACAAAGATTTTAGTTCAAAATAATAAAATATTTCATTGCATGTTTTAACTGTGGCAATTTAATTTTTGAAATGTTTAAATAAATCTTCACTTATTGTTTGTGTACAAGCACAATCAAATCAATAAAGAAATGTCAATTACAAATAGTAAATTAAAGAAATTAACTTATTTTTGAATGACAATAAAATAGCTTATTATTCTTTAGCTTCTGCTTTGTTATTATTTCAATTTCATCTCACATAAAGCTCATTAGCTTTGAAATTTACGTTGTACTAAAAAAGCATCTTGCTATAAAGAAAACAAGTACAAAGAACAAGTCAAAGAAAAACTACAAACAGCAACATTAACAATAAAAGTGATGCATAGCTCATCAAATTAAACAACGAAGGAGGAGAAAGCACTACTTTATTCTTTCAACAACACTGAGCAATGAAGAAAAGAATGAAAAGGAAATCAAAAGGAGTGAAAGAGATTGACGGATTTTATTCAACTTTAATTCAAACACAAACAACATATCTAAGTATACGAAAATATGTAGAAAGAGAAGTATAAAAGTTGTTTTTCTTTCATTTCATTTCCAAGTGATATAAATTTCACATCATTAAGAGCAGTGGAGGGAAATTTATGAGGCATTTTTTATTACACAGTCACTCGGTAATTTCATTTTATTTTGCTGTGAATGCGAAGTGAAAAAGTAAACGAGGAAATTGTTGAGGCTTGTACTTCATTGTCTGTTTGTTTTGGAATTTAGTGTCCCTTTTTGTTATTGCTATAAATAAAGAAGGAGAAGAAAAGAGAAAGTCAAGGATAAGTTGTGGTGAAATATTTTAAGCGTATCTTTTTTGAATAGACTTTTAATTTATCATGCCACTTTGTTTTAATGTGAATGCTTCTAGGCCTAAATTATAACTTTTTTTCCCTTAGAGTTAGTAACCATTAAATTCAATGAATCTTAAATTTAATTTCCAAGAATCTCTGCATTGGCCGTTGACGCTGAACTTTGCAGAGCTTAATAGTTTATATTGAAATTTTTAATTTTTATTAACCTTAATTCTTTGCCTAAAAATAAAATAACAGGTTTAAAAGATTAAATTAATTTATGATCAAAGTTCAAAAACTTCAAATCGCCACACTCTGAATTTTATTAATTAATTAACGTAAAAAAACTTGTTTGGTATCCAAGTTATTCTTATATTATAAATATATAAATAAATACCAAACAAAATATTCTGCATTTAGTTTGTGAAAAGATTTTAAAGAGAAAAGAACCAAAATGGTTTTATTAAAAATTTCATTTGTTTTTATTTGTATTTTTAAAATAATTGCATCGCAGCAAATCAATTTACGTGAGTAATTTAAAAAAAAAGTTTTAATTTGTAAATTTAATAAATTTAATTTACAGCACCGAGCATCAAACTTTGCCAAAGAGCATCACCAAATTTAGCAAATTGCGTTAAAAATTCTATTGAACATATTTTACCATTTCTAAAAAGTGGTCAATTGGGCAATGGATTTACGATAGACACTCTTGAGCCATTTGCAGTTGACGATGTTTTTGTAGAAATAGGAAAAGGATTTTATGTTAATATGAAGAATATGAGAAGTTATAATGTATTGGATTTTAAAGTTGAGAAACTTCGAATTAATTTAAATAGTATGGAAATTGAAATTCTTGCTCTGAATCCTTATATTGAAACAAAATGCGATTATAAATTGAAAATGCAATTTGGTGTAGTGAATATTAATGGAGAAGGAAAATGTAAAAATTTTCAAGGTAATGAATGACTCATTTATAGAATAAAAATTTTAATATTTTTTTTTATTTCTAGAAAACACACGAACTCACATAAAAGCCAAGTTTGTTCTGTATACAGATAGAAACGGTGTTGAATATGCAAAATTTGTATCAGCTGAAACTAAATTTAAAGTGGAAAAGCATAAATTCTCAATGGATAATCTTTTTAAGGACAAAGGACTTAATGATTTAAGCAATGAGTTGATCAATCAAAATAGTCACCTTTTCTTCGATGAGATTCAATTTTATATTGCAAAAAGCTTTTGTAATGATTTTTTCAAATATCTATCTTACATTTTATTAATTTTTTCTTTTTATTTTTAGCCAAAACTTTCGTAAGAGTTGCAAATCAAATAGTTCAAAAAATTCCTTACAATGTGCTCTTCAGTTAAATAGGAAATTCGTCTTAATCATGATGATACTTAGATAAAATTTTAGTATTATATAAGTTCTGGACTTTATAATAATTTAATATTCGGATGTAAAAATTTAAAATAAAAAGCAATTCATCTCATACTTAAAAAACTTTGATGTGGATTTTAAATATTTTTAAGTTTTTCACTTTATTGAGGTTTTATAACTTGAATTTTTCTTCTTTTTCATGTTATGAAAAATATGACAGTACGAGAATGTTGATTAATAGCATTAAAAGAATTTTTTTACCTTCTTTTAAGACAGAAGGACTCCTTTTTTAATAAAATTTTCTTTTTATGACTTTCAGTAAACATTTTTAAGTTTCAAGAAAGGATAACATTACGATGAAAAGATGACACAGAAGGGAAGAGAAAATTGCTACATAAATTTTGTTTTTAATCCTTAAATAACAAGCCCATTAACCTTATTTCAAGTTAACTTCAATTAACAACGTCCATTTTGTTACTTTTTAAATGTATAACAGCTTCATGTCTCTATAATATAACAATCTTGCTTCACTCAATTCAAAATTCAACCTCAATCTGCATTGTACAATAAAATCTGCTTTTAGTACTCATTCTTCACACAAACTTTTCCTTCCTATAAGCCTTTTTAACGATCGTTAACGAATCACAATGGTAATTTTCATTTTCTCATTTTCTGTTGCACAATAAAAAATTTAGATGAATTTTTCTTCGAATCACACAAAATTTTTTTATTGCTTTTACACTGCCAAACAATGGTTCATTTTCTTTTGTTATATTTCACTCACAACGGCTATAAATGGTAGCGAAAATTTTTTCATTAGCCAAGCTGCTGTTTTTGATGAAATCTGCGGACAACGGAAGTTAAAATAAAAAATTTGAAGTTGAAAAAGTCATGATTTCGTAATAAAATAGAGAAAAAGAAGGCGTACGATTTTACGAAGAGCACAGAAAGGTGAAATAACTCAATTACTCTCACATAAACTACACACTTTCTTCTGCAGCATCAACAGTTATAGCCTACAGACAAAAACACGTTTTTCATTTCTAATTGAGGTTTTATAGTCAGCATGAAATCCAGATGTTGAAATTATTCTTGCATTGATCTTTAATTAAGGTGTGAAATTTGCTTTTTGTTTCAAAAATAGTTTTACGACTCTTTGTGTCATCAATTTTAAAATTTCTTAATGAATTGATAAATGAATGGAATGAGAAATATAGATTTAATCAATTAATCAATTTCTCTTTTAGATAATAATAAAATTAGATAATTAATTTTTCTACTTTTAGATTTACAAATTAGAAACGAAAGTTTTCCAAATAAATAATTTTAGGCAGAGAGATAAGAAGAAAAAGCAAATTTTTCATTCACGAGATCGTGAAGTTTACAAATAATCCAGCTTAGAAATAATCTCAGTTACTGTAAATTGAGAAAAATGTTTCATTAATGGACTCATAATAAATTAACGCAAAATATAAGGGGAGAAATTTTTAAAGTCATTTGGGAATACACAGTTCTGTCGTAATAAGTGAAGCGCAGTGAATGAAGGGTTTCACGGTTATTAATAATGAAAATTATGAAAAATATTCTAATTACAAATTCACCATTGAAGAATTTTCGTTAAATCGTTTTGTTTTCATAGAAAACACTCTGAATAAATATAATTTATCTATCTTTCTTTTTCATCTCTTTTCAAGGTCAGTGATGCGTGAATAAATCAGCCAATGGCTTTATTTATTTTTTTACTCGTTTTTAAGGGCAACGAAATAAAAAATAATAGCTTTGATAAGTGAAAATTTTCAGTACACGGAGAAAAAAACTTTTTAACTGGCATAAAGTTGGATCTAATAAAGCGACTTTATGCCAGAAAAAAATTAAAACTTTATTAGAGCTAAAAAAGTTTTATAAGACACAAAAAGTTTGTATGGAAAAGAATTTATGAGTGTCATAAAGTATACTTTTTATGCCTCATAAATAGCTTTATTAGATCCAACTTTATGCCAGTTAAAAAGTTTTTCTCTCTGTGTATTTAAGAAGATGAAGTAATTTATAAAAATCGCCTCTTAAATATGAATTAAGACTAAATGCAATTTAATTAGAGATAATTAAATGCGTGCAACAACTTGACATTTGCTTTTATTTT
>JACWBX010004587.1:0-15225 GCA_014622435.1 Polypedilum pembai
TCATTCGATGAGTGATTTTAGTGAGTTTTATGCATAAAATCATGAAATGTTGCATTAGACCGATAATTATATGCCTTTACCCTAAATATCCACTCATTAAAAAATTAAGAAATTTAATTTAATTCTTTTCAAGAGAAAAGAACTTTGACTTTAGACTCTGTTAAAGCATGTTAGCGCATTTGTTTTTAAAAAAGTTCTTTCTATTTCGACTTTTTATAAGCGTCCCAGTATCTGCTTTTACTCTCAATTTTATAAATTCATTAAGAATTAAATTTAATTCATGTTTATTAGAGATTTTTTTGCATAATAATTTCGATGAATTCTTGTTTTTAAATCATGGATAAAATTAAAAATGAAAAATTCAATGAAATTTTCATCATAAGTCAAAGCATTTATAGGAGAAAAATTCTTCGAAAATAACCTAGAGATTAAATTTGATCAAGATGGATTTATTAAAGAATGAATTTAGCTGAATCGCGTTTGTTTCTATCTCTTTAAAAATTTACACTCAAGTAATATTTTCACTTTAAAATATTTCAAGCCTAATTTGTTTTCTCAAATCTCTTGACATTCCAAAAAAAACTTCTCTTAATAAGCATCATACTTTAAGTCATTATGATCTATGATTATAAATTACACTTTTAAACTTTTTCTCTCTTCTTTTTTAAGAAAAATTCTTTTCAATTAGCTGCAATTTTTCACATTCTTTTCTACCTCACCCATGTATGTATATAAACAAAAGTAATAAATAAGTAACTGCCTCTCACTTGTTGTTCTTGTGTGTTTTGAATGAAGGCAACAGCAACCATCAACCGTCATTTAGTCAGAATTTTTCATATAATGCAACATTTGTGTTCCTTAATAAATAAATTTCCCAAGTGAGCAAGAGAAAAATGAAAAATTCTTCAAACATTGCTTGCATGAGGGTTGAAAAGCAAGGGCATTCATTTCTTTTGACTGACTTGACTTAAAACTTCAACTTCACTTCTCTGACTTTGATGTGTTCAATAATTACATTATTTCTTTTTCTCATTCTTGCTTATTCGCTCAAAATGTCAGTCAATTTCTCTCTCTTTTTCAGAAAAATTCTCTTGTGAAAATTTGTCAGAATATGAAGCAATTTTTATGATCGGTGCGAATTGTGTAACTTTGTGGTTAAATAGAAAATTTTATTCATCAATAATTCATTTTGTTTTTGCCATTTTGCTATCAACATTGAAAAATTGAGCTCTTTTGAAACAACAATTTGTCTTTTTGACTCTTACAATTTTTACCAAAATTTTGTTTCTAATCATTTTGTTCTTTGTGTAATTAAAAGGTTTTTTTTTTAATTTTTTCCAGTTTAGAAAAAGTTGGGCAAAACGAGATAATGCTAAGCAAAATTGATAAATTCTTAGTCGCAGTTTTCAATTTTTTACGTAATTTATTCTCGAATTTCAAAAAAGTCGTTAAAATTAAATTTTATCGGCACTTGGATGTATACTTGACTGGTATGCGCATACTTGCATACAAGTTGAATGACTCAAAAATGTCTCTGATTAATTCAGATTTTATTTAATTCAGTCAAATTTTTGGCAAATTTCTATGAAAGTCAATGATTCTTAAATTTAC
Source organism: Polypedilum pembai (assembly GCA_014622435.1). Classification (NCBI taxonomy): domain Eukaryota; kingdom Metazoa; phylum Arthropoda; class Insecta; order Diptera; family Chironomidae; genus Polypedilum; species Polypedilum pembai. The sequence continues at coordinate 1,612 of JACWBX010004587.1, forward strand.
CAAGTATCGACTGAATTTGGTGTAAATCAACTTGCATGCAAACATGCACATACCAGTCAAATATGCATGTAAGTGCCGGACCCTATTAAATTTCATACAATTTTATTTTAAAATTATTTTCAAAATCGAGTGCATTAACGAAATAATATCCAATAATTAATGTATTGAATGCGTTGTTAATACCTAACTGTTGGTTAATATTTTTGATTTTCTTTTTCAAGATTCTTGTGTAGTTGTTTTAAATATGAAAAAAAGCATGAAAGAAGACTTTAAAGAATGCAATTCACTCACTTGTATGTGGTGAATATTTTTTTGCAGTTGAATTCTTTTCTTTTTTGTTTTCTTTCCTGGTTGTGTGGTTTCATGATGGAAATTTTTTTCACAGTTATTTGATATCGTGCTTGAATTTTAAAGTTTACTAACAAAACTCAACAGCAATAGACACCTGCGATCGTCGTAGTTGCTTGTTTCTCGACATCATCTAAAAGGTTCTCCACTATCTGCATGTCTATCTATATTTCCTCCCTGCTTTATGCTGTTGTTACCTTTATGTGGTTTTCATATAACCAACTAAAGAATTTCACTTCATGCCAGTGACTTGCTATTGCGGTATAACAAAAATCAAACATGCTCGAGGGATTGCAATAGTAAGCACTTTTTTGTCGTCTTTCATTTTATCGAAAATTGCCAATAATTAGGCGCGTATGTGAAAATTTCCACCGCACACAAGCAACGATATTATGTGATGGAATTTTTAATTTTGTTAAAAGCATTTTGCAGTCGCGCGAAGCATGAATGAGCAGCACACATCGTTTCTCCATCATATATAGAGAGAAAAAGAGAGAAAATTTATTGCATTTTTCATTTTGGCTTTTCAAATTCAGATAAAAAATGTTGAATTAAATTGAAGTTTTATTAGTAGCTGGTAGCATGTGAGCATACATAAAGAGAGAGAAAAAATCTATAGGAGAGTTTTGATGTGTGAAAAATTCCAATATTTGAGCAATTTCGGAATGCATTTTTAGGGAGTTATTCATTTTTTGTGGAGTTTATATAAATTTTTAAGCTGAAATATATAGGGAGGATTTAATTTATTCCATAAAGAGTTAAATTTCAAGGGGATGTACACGGTGGTAAAATTTTGGCCACTTTTCTTATAAAAATTTTCCACTTTTTATCACCTTGCCACAATGTTCATGACCCTGTTTAATCAAAAAAAAAGAAATTCATTAAGATTTAATTAAATCCAAGATGATTTTTTCGCTTAGGATTAAAAACTAATGTAGTTTTAATCTACACATCTACACAAATCTCAATCACAGATGATTTATTAAATCTTTAAATATAATTTCGGTTGTAAAATTATACTAACTACATTTAACATTTTAAACTCACAAAGGTATTTTTCTTTATTTTTATTATTTATTTAAGACAGTTTTTTTTGCCGAATCGGCGAAATTTCATCGATTTTCTTGCCGATTTGCTATAACTTTCTATAGAAACAATTTTTTGTCAAATTTTTTTTTGTGAGCTATTCTACCAATAATAAGCTTTGAAACAAGCTATCGATGATTAAATTTAAGTTTGTATTATTCACAAAAAATTATGAATTTTCAAAAAGGTCGACATATTTTTGACGAAAACAAACGTTTCTTGCCGTAATTTCGCCAATTCAGCAAAAGTAATTCTGACACTGGTTATTTTGTATCTTTTCGTTTAGTTATTTCGCCTTGAAATTGAGTAAAGGTAAAAATTATATTCAAATGAATAGCAAGCTTGCAAAATTTAAAAACAATTTGACAAACTTTTGATTAATAATCTTAATAAATATGAAATTTAAATTTACTCTTAAATAAACTTTTGTGCTTCAGTTTCTTCACTTTGAAAGTAGCAACAAAGAATTACAATTTGAAAACAGTGCATTAGTCTCAATTCCCTTTAGAGCGTGTTTATTGCAATCATTATTTCTATGCATAGAAATGAGAAATGAGTTTGCACGCTCATAATACAATGACTGCAATATTCTACATTTCTCACAACGCTAGTGCTACTTATTTACTGCTGCAATGTTGCATCTGTGAGTTGGAGCTTTTTCTTTTATTCACTTTCATTTCATCAGCAACTTTTTTACTCTCCATTTTCCCTGAAGTGGAAATAGAATAAAATAAAGTTGCGAATGTTTTCTTCACTTCCTCTTCAGTGGTGTCTTGTGAATGAGATTACTTTTTTATTTTCTTTGCAGTTGTTTTCTTGTTATTTGGTTGATTAAAAAATTTAATGGATGTGTTGAGATTAATTTTATTTATAGTCAGTATTTTATGGTGGAAAATTAGAATTTTTATATTTTTAGTGAATTTAAATTTAAAAATGATTCTTTTATTAAATTTGAAATAAAATATTAACAAATAATGCAAAATAAGAAGCAATAAGTTTGGGATTTTTCTCTTCTTTTCAGCGTTAGCTCTTTACAAGAAACAAAGAAAACAATAAGAATTTGCAAAGAATTTCAAGCTATGAGTAGTAGGGTTTCTGGTTGCTGTTAACAGCAGCAGCAAAAACAGCTGTTTTACAAAATTCTAAAACAGCAAACAGTTGTTTTTTCAGAAACCCTTTTGATCAGTTTATTAAAAAAATTTAAGCTTTAATTTCCCATATTTCAAAATCTAAAGTTTACCAATTTCTTCTAAAATATCAATTTCAGTATATGGAACTACTTGAATTTTTCTCACATTCTTTGGTTTTGTCACTTTTCTTTCATCTTCAACAGAATACTTCTTTTTCCAAATTGATTTAATTTTTGGCCATTGCAGAAACTCAATAATAAAAGCCAAAGCTGAAATTCCCAAACAAAAAAGCCAAATATGAAATCCAAACATCCAGTCTTCAAGTTTTAAACTTTCCAGTTCATCATCATCAGAGCCATCATCTTTGATATAATTTGTAAAATGTGACCATTGCACTTTGAACCAATGTTGTGGGATTCCACTTGGTATTATTTGACCAACAACTTCATTGATGACATGATATAAGAAATGATTAGATCGAGTTAAGAGAGCAACAGGTAATGTCAAAAATGGTTCTTCTAATGTATAAAATTTTTCACTAAATTGATTTTTAATGATTTCCAACTTTATCTCTGAGACAAGAAATGCAAATTTCTTTTCATTTCCAAATGTAGAAAATAGTTTTTTGAATTTGTATAACACATTTCGACTAAAATAGAAATCATATTATAAGAATTTTTAAAATATTTTTCTAATAAAAACGAAGACAAATGAATCGCAATTTCTATTTAAAGCAACAAAGAATTTCTTGTTTTCGTTAGATAAATTTTACTAAAGTGTAAAATTATTTAAATATACTTTTATTTACTTATTTAATCAAAATTTAAGCAGGCAAATCGGCAGACAATTCAGTCGAAATGACATACGTAAAAAGGTAAATCTTGGGCTAAATTGTCGATCGAAAGGTGAGCTAAATTCACATGGTTTTTAAAAATAAATCACTTAAATCAACCATAAATTGAACAAATTCAACCAATTATTAAAAAAAGAATTACAAGAATTGCTTGATTTATAGCGATTATTCTTAGTGTCTACAGTCAAGTTTAAATCCGCCAACGGCGGATTTTAGCAAAAATTTTCTATGTAAAATTTTCCCTAAAATCTGTCGTCTAAGAAAATTCATATATGGATGGCGGATTGAAATTTGACTGTGTCGTTTTGATTTTTGTCCAGCAAGTTTGTAAAAGTAGGCGCCTACTTTACCTACTTTTCATATAAATGATCTACTTCTACTTTTTTTTAATATGAAAAAAATAGGTGAGTAAGCGCCTAATTTTCATATTTGGTGTCCAAAATCCAAAATTGTCTGTATTTTAGTCACGACTAGCTAAAATCCAACTAATTTTTAATCCTTTAGAAACAAAATATAAATCTACCAAATTTTTAGTTTATTTTAGTCGACTAAAAACGACTAATTAAATTTTAATTAATAGAATTATTTAATTTATTTATCAAACTTACCCTTTTGCATAGTTAGAAACAAAAAAACTTCCAGCTTTATCATCTTGAATAAGAAATGTGTAATTTGCTTCAATCAATTCTTCAATTGTTTTAGGAATTGGTTTTCTCATATCTGCAGCCATCATTTCAAAGAATACTCCTTGATATGCAGTTCTAATGACTAAGCAGAATAAAATAAAGCACATAAGAATCATTCGAGGAAAGTTTGATGATGGCAATTGAGTTTGTGAAATTCCAAAGAAAGTTCCAAGCACATTGAATGCAGGGAAATGAACACCTTCATAAAATAACTTTTGAAGTTGTTTTGGCATATGATTGATCACAAGTATCACACCAAAAGCAATTGCAAATGTCAATAAAAGAAAAAACCATGTAGCACCATCAAATGGCAGGAGAAGCTTCTCATAGGAACTGTATTTTTCTCCCTTTAACATTAGCATTGTATATTTATTATTTTCAAAAGTTCCAGTCATGTGATAAGTGTTTTTGGAGTAGTCCTCTAAATTAGCGTAGATTTGTGGCTCTAAGAAAATTTTGTTATGTGCAACAAGTGTTAAATCTTTAGTTGCCAAATTAAATTCCAAATGTTGACGATAAAGAGTGAAATTAGCTTTTGAACCAACAACATCAAGAACATCAAAGGTTGCACCATGAATACTTTTTAATCTTTTAAAACTATTATCTTGAACAGCAACAATCATGCAACCATGAAAATTTCTAAACTTCTTTTCATTTGAATCAAATGATTTGCTCCATTTTCGTGTCCTTGTGTCAAAAGAGTTTAAAATAGTTTTCTGTATATAATTGCAACCATAAGGTGTGAACCATTCAAAGGTGACAAGGTCAATTGCTCTTTTATTTTGATGTAAGAAATATTCATAAAAGTAAAATGTGCCGTGTTTAGCTTCAACTTTATCAATGTAATGTGTTATCGTTTTCTTATAATTGACCGCTTTTACACACATCAAGAATTTGAGTTCTTTAGGAAAATTCGTTAACAGTGCACTATTACGAACTAACCGCATTGATTTATGCTCACCAAAAATAATTGCTGATTGATTAAATTTTAAGTTTTCTTCTTTAATTTCATTGATTATTTTGATTGTTATTGGAACTGTTGGATTTGCTTTTCGTATAGCTTCAATGCTGTCTTTCATCCAATATTCTTGTGATTGAATTACAACAATATCAAATGGAATATTTTGACGCACAAACAACTCATGTACGGCATCTTTGAATGCAATTGCAATTGGTGGAAAAATTATTTTTTCATCTATTGGCTTCAATTTTAAATTTCTCCTTGGTTTTCTTTCTCTTAGAGATTCAACTAAAATAATTAAAATTAAAAATATTAAAAGAATTTTCATTTTATGACTTTTTTGTTTGATTGATGACTAAAAAGTGAGAAACGAGTGTTATTTTTTGAGTAATTAGTAAATATAATAATCAATAAATCAAGGTAAAACAATTCTTTAAAAAATTCTAACAAATTGACAAAAAATTTGAGTTTTGATGCAGAGTTGTTGAACTACTGGTCCGTATCTAGTAGTTCAAAATCTACTGTAGTCAAATGGCTTTTGTAGTTAATGACTACTTTTCAAAAAGTCCAACTGTAGTGACTACCGTTAGCCAAAATTTACTGTAGAAATTAGCCAAAGAAGATTCTACTTTCACAACTCTATTTTAATTGTCAAGAGTTGTTTCTTTTTGAAATAAATAAAAAAGATCTCAAAAGCCTAAAGTTTAGATAATTTCTATTAAAAAAAATCAAATTTACACAGTTTCAAAGTTGCTTCTAGTCAAAGTATCAAAGAAAAATTTTCAATATTTTGATATCTTTTCGATTCGTGTAGAAAAAGTCAAATAAATGAGTCAGAGAGTTCTCAATCCTTGGAAAAGTTCATTACAATTTCTTAACTTTTAATCTACATTTCATATTCATAAATATTTTATTTCAGAATTTTCTTTTTAGTTCGTTTAATCTGTAGGATAAAAAAAGAAAAAAATTTACTGACGATTCTTTCTTTCAAAATTTTAATTTTAAAATTGCTTTAGTTTTTTCAAGCTTCAGACAAACTCTAAAAATCTTGGATTCTTTCTCAGTAGTTTTTTTACAAACTTTCGATCATTGGAATTTTTATTTTCAAGATAAACTTTTACACTGCCTTTTCCTTTATTAAAGAATTCTCTCTTGTGTCTATTTATGCTCATTAATAGATTAAAGTCAAATTTTGAAAAATTTTCTTGAATTTTTGTTTTTGATTTTTTCATTCTAGACATTTAAACATTGTTTGACGTCAAAATTTTGATTTTAAACTGCCATACTTCCTCATAAAACAAGTGAAGTAAGTTTCATAAAAACAAATGACATTTAACGAATTTTAAGATAACTTTGTCAATATTGAATTCGGTTCTAACGACCTTTTACACCCTCCTAGATCTAAATAAACTTTTTCCTTCATATAATAAAGAGAAAAGAAAGCTTTTGCATAAATTTTCATTAATTTATTATGCATAATCTTGCAACAATTCTCAAATGCTTCTATAGCATTGCTTCTACTATTGCGAGTAGATTTTTTCCACTTTTGTGTCTCTTCAATTCCCATTGTTGCAACAACAAACTTGTTGATCTAATTTCGCTTCAGTTTTGCTTCCATACTTTTTTCTATAATGCATGTATGCATACTGGAAGAAGTTGATATCATTGAATGAATGAAAAAAGAAAGAAAAACAGAGATAGAAAAAATTTTTATTTATGTCAGGGTTGTTAAATTTTTTGAACTTAGAGCAAAATGAAAGATGATTTTGGGGAGCATAAAGAAATTTTAATATGACATTAGATTATTTCTAGGCCTTTTGTTTGTGTAGCAAAATACTGTTAGTAGGCCAAACAAACGTATTTAGGTCGAAATAAATTACAGCGGCTTACGTATTTCGGCCAAAGCTTACGTACTTATTTGAGGCTGAAACTTTGGTTAGTCCAAAAATTTGGGTAGCCTAACAAGGGTGAATATGAAAAATTTATTTTAGAAATTTTTGAAATTAAGACTCGATCTTCTGCGCAGACATAACTTCAAAAAGAATCCGATTGGAAAATTATAGATGGTGCAAGATCAATTTTGAAAACTGTTTTAAGCGCCACTTACAATTTTCGTAGGAAATTTTTCGAAATTTTGCCTACGCAGACATTCGAATCCTATTTTTTAAATCAAAGAATTTCAAACTCAACAAATTTTATTTTTATGCAACATATACACATATATTCTGCTCATGCACATGTTCGCCATGTACGAATGTTTAGGAAGAAAGAAAGAAAACCAAAATTGAGCTTTTTTGTGCATAAAAACTTGCACAGCACAAAAGAGACATTTTCTTCAACAAAAGTTGCATCAACCGCATAAAATTAAAAAGAGAGAAAGAAAAACAGTATGTAGATATAGTTTCATAGAGAAAGAGAGGAGAAAAAAATTACCGCAATTGAAATGGAGAAAGAAACATAATCAGAAAGAAGAAAGTTTCACAAGTAATATCAACGAAGGAAATCTACATATTTTCCTATTTATTTCACAAAAAAGAAACTTTTTACCGCTCTGTTCCGCAAACAAATTTTTTATCGCTTTTTTCTTTAAAATTTCTTTTTTTCTCACACACAGAGTCTAGAAATGGTAGAGAGAGAAAAATTAAACTTTTTTTTATTTTGCACAAACAAGTGAGCTTGCTTATATGATGGTATAAAAGTATTTAAGAAGAAATCAATGAACACATCACACAAAGATTTGACAGAAGAATGAAAAAAAAAAGTTCTTGCTTGCAGAACACACACAAACTTGTAATTGAAATCGAAGTGAAAGTTTTTTTTGAGCTACAAAAAACTGCTGTTGCTGTTGTTACTAACAATAGTAATCTCATGGGATTGGAATTACCATGTAAAGTGGAAGTTGAGCAAAAAATCTTTTTATTGAAGCACTTCAGTTGTTACCGCTACCAGCAATACACAGAAAAACCTCAAAAATAAAAAACTTTTTTAAAACTCTAAAAAATTTTTAAGAAAGGCAGATTGTGTGGGTGGGATATCATGCTCGATCAGCAGACAAAAGTCTGAGTAAAAAATTAAAAAGTTTTCTTTATTTCTTTCTCTTTCTCGCTTTTTTCTCAATTTTGTATTGCGTTGTTGAAGAGAAAAGTTTTAATTTTCATTGCCATTGAGCATGATGAATTGTAATGTTTTCAGAATTGAATAAAAGAAAAAGAATAAGGTTGGGGAATTTTCAGTCTAGCATAGAGCAACCACAAGAATTTAAATTTAAACTTTTAATTTAAATAACAATAAAAATTTATATTTGTAATAAGTTTTTCTAAGAAATAATTTAAAGAAAAATCTTGTGCCTCAATAGCCTGTAGTATGAGCACTAGTACTGAAAGTTAAATCGTGAACGATCTGGAATCGATTCACAACTTCATTTTTTAGACATTTATAAAGTTTTGCTACCTTGACTGCTCAGTAAAAGTGAAGGCAAGTTGATTTTTCGGAATCTGGATGAAATTATAACAATGGAAAATATTAACAATAAAACGGTACAACGGTCACCATAAAAAGTGCATTGGAATGAGAACTCTTGAAAACAGATTAATTCAGAGGAAGATTTTTGATGCGTCTCCATTATTGAAAAATCTAAATTCGTTCAGACATGAACTGTAAATGTAACGAGCTAGTGGTTGCTCTTAAACATCTAATAATTGCACTGTAGCTCTCTATCGAAGGGTTTAAAGGAGAGAAAAAACTTGACTTCATCAACTTGTCCAAGCTTATTGATTGCTTGGTTCAATGATAAGTCATAAGACATGATGATTATGAAAAACAAAAACTCTTTAGGTTTTATTTTCATCTCAAATAATTTTCAACATTTTAATTTCTATAAAAAATAAAAAAAATTCACAACACTTTTTATATTTTCATTGTAAAACTTGACAGTAACAAATAACAGCAGCAGAAATGTTAGAAGGCAAGTTACACTTTTGTCATGCCCGTCTGCTACTTCTGCTGTTGCCATAAACCTGCCTCCATTTAACAAATCTATTCCTGTGGCTTTTTGTCTCTTTTTCTCTTGCTTTTGCTTAAACCTCGACCAGTGAGTGAGGGTGTGGAGATGCTTCACTGTTGGAATACTAAAAAAAATTAAAAAGTTTTTTCTCGCTCTTCCGTCAAGTTGTGGTCTCGCCTTCTGTGAGATGAAGCATGAAAATCAAAAATTCACTATAATTAAAATTTCAGACAAAACTGAGCAACACTAGCAGCAGTGATTTGTTAATTAAAAACTTTGAATTTGCTACCGTTTTGTCTAGGAAGGCATTGCAATTTGCTATTGCGGCAGGCTCAATTGTGGCTATGTTTGATTTCGTTTGACTTTGCTGTTTTGTTCTACTCATGTTGGAATGGTATGAACAACCCTCAGGTGTGTTTTCTCTCTTTGCTTCCTCTTTAACCATTTATTGAAGTTGAACAAACATAATCAAAATAATTTTAACCTCAGTACAATTCTGACGCTAGCAAAATGTTTATGGTTTATTCTTTTTTTTCGCCCTATGTATGCTTATTTGATTTGAACAACATAATCGAAAAAAAAAGAAACATTTTTTGGACTCATTCAATTTCAAACTTTTTTTTCTCTATTGTTATTATTATTGAATGACCTTTTTTAATACAATGTTAATATTTGAGGGTTGCAAACTGGCTTCAATTGACTTTGACATTGATTTAATGAAGTTTGAAATTTTTTTGAATTTTAAATTTAACGGTTTTTATAATTTCAAAAATTAAATGTTTTCAAAACAGGGGGTTGGAAACTGGGGCAAAGAATTCGAAATTTAAATTTGAAATTTAAATATTTTGAGTAAACATAAAATTCTTAATGAAATCTAATTAAAACTTTCTAAAATCATGCAAAAATCTTTTAAATTTTCAACAATCGTTAAATTCAAAAATTTCATTTAAAGATTTCAAGTAATTTGAATTCACACACTTTTTTTATGACACTTAGTTCTTTGTACATGTGTTGCGGTTCAGACAAAAGCGAAATCAAATTTCCCATTCAGTTACTGTTGTTTGTTTCAACCCCTCATACCGCACTTTTCTACTACTGTTATAACGCTTACCTTCAATAGCAATTTTATTTATTTATCACCTGGGCTGGTAATTCAAACAATAACAATAATGAAACTTCGGGAGAGAGCGAGAGAAAAGAGGGCTATAAATAAAATTGCTTCCAGTCATAATCATCGATTTTCGATAGCAACAGAGAATGAAAATGAGAGAGAGAGAGAGGCTAAGTTTAATTAAAAATTATGGTTGAATATTGCGTAGAATTAATGAATGCAAAAAAAATTTACAAACAAAATGAAATCTAAAGGAGAAAACGCTCGATTATTTAATAGTGTTTAATTTATTGTGAAAATTTTAACAATGACTTTTTACATGTTCATTAAAAACAGCTTTTTGATGCTCTTCACACCAGTAATTGAGCATGTCTATCTTCTTTCCCTCAAACACACACACTTTTCGAATGCAATAAATTTTAAATGATGCTTTTATTTGAAATTAATCATTGGAAAGAATTGTTGAATTTTTGTTTCAATGAAAATTTTTTTGTCCTGGGAATTCATTGTGATTTTGTCTAGGGAATAAAGTGAAATTGTGTGTGGTTATGAAATTGAAGAAACAAAAAGGCAAATCTCTCAAATTATTTTTGAAAAGAATTTTTCAAATTTGATTTAGTTAATAATACTTTTTAAATTTAAATAACAAAAGCTAAAAAGCAATGATTAAGCTTGCTGTCAAATTCAAAATTTCTATGATCGTTAATTTTGAATTTTAAAATTCAAATTCAAAATGACCGTTATTTTTAAAAAGAAAAATTTTAATAAATTGTCAAAAAAGAATTTAATTAAATTCAAAGTTTCCCAATAAACCAATTTAAATCTCCCTCTTATACTAAAAATAATCTACAATTCATTGCTCTCAAACCACATAGTTTCTAAAGTTGCAATTACCCCAAAAAAAAATTCTCATAAAATTTAATTAAACAAGCAGAAAAAGAGAGAAATAAGAAAAAAAAATTTCCAAGATTAATTTTTTATTTCTTCATGCTTAGCTCGCAATTGAGACGCGAAGCAAGAAGATTTCGTGATTTATTGTCAAGGCTACAAGCGACTATAACATTTTTTCCCTCCACTGCCAATCTTTTTCTGTGTGTTGTTTAAATGTGTACATTGTATGTTTTTAAGTGCTTATAATGAAAATTAATTTTAAACTCCCCAGTGTAATAGATATAAATTTTCTTTGCTTTCTTTCTCTTTTATAAAAGCAATTCAAATTTAGCTATAAAAAGTGGGTCAAGTTTGCATCAGTGATCACGCAAAATATTGCTCAAATTGCATGTCATGAGAGAAAAGTTTGATGAATGAAATTTACCATAGCAACCATAACTGCAGTAGCTGATAGCACAGTCTCATATTTTAAATGACTGCAGGAAACAAAATTGAGAAAGATCTAAAAAAATTTCTGCCAGCTTTGTTTCATTGCTCTCTCATATGGAAGATTGTTATGTTGATGGAAGTTTAAAATGAATGCTCTTCTGTTACTGCTGATGCATGTCGGATGAGACATGATAGTAAATGTTTTTTGGTGTGTAAAAATTTGTACATGCATTTTGCAGCACAATAAATATTGTTGTAATTAAAACAAGAAAAATATTAGTTTAAATTGGAAAATTTTGTTAGACATTATTTTAACAAATTTGGGAAAAGTATAAAATGGCTATAGCAAATTTGTTTCAATTTAATAATTTTATAATGTAATTATAAGAAATAAGTTTTCATTATTTTCCAGCATTGCAATAAATTGATGTTTCGGCCAAAAATTTATGGAGAATTAGATTTTTATTCCTAGTAGATTTAATTAAAACCATCTTCTGTAAAACGTTGCAAAAAGCTGTAAAAAGTGACAAAAAGTTGAAGTTCTTTTGACTTGATTAAAACCGCAATAAATTTTTGACTAAATAAAGTTTTTCCGACAAAAATTTAAGAAAAATCTTACTATGTAAATTCTAGATGTCATTTTGATCAACTCTTAATGCTCTCTACAATTTTCTTAAAGAAATTTTTTGAATTTTTTTTGACACCGACGGTTGAACCTTATGATTAAATTTTGTCTATGAAATTTTATTTAACTTTTGTCCATATATTTATTTCAGTCTTGTTATCGAAGTCGTTTACGTCTACAATCTTTGTCTACGTAGACGATTTTCTATGTGTAGACATTGTCTATATAAACAAAGAAAATTTGTCTACAGACTACGAACTCATATGTGTAGACAAATCGATGCGTAGATATAGACGATTTATGAAATTTTTCATACAATTTACCGACAACTGTCTACGGTTTCCATTATTGATAAAACTTTAACAAATCGATTTTTCCATCATCAAAACTTATGTCCAAAAATAAAATGTTTGTGTCTGAATTTGCTTGTTTTGTTTGAGATAATTTTTAGCGCATTTTTGTATAGAAAATGCAGCTTATAAGTTCACTTTGGCTGGCTGGCTGTTCGGCTGTTCGGCTGGCTGCTTCGAGATCTCAAAAACTACAATAGCTAGAGACTTCCGGTTTTTTGTATTTGATTTGTACTATCGAGTTATTGTGACGAAACAAAGTTAGAAACCTATTGGATTACTCGAGAAATTACGAAACAAAATTTCCATATTGAAAAATGTAAACAAAAAAATTTTTCGTCGGCTACTAAGATTTTTTTGTCGCCGCATCTTTTTTTAATTTGAATTAGAATTGACCGCTATTTTCAAATCAATTTATTTTGTTAAAAATGAAATTAAAAGAATAAGTACATTTAATCATTCAACTCAATTTCATAAATTGGATTCCATTATTGAAAATAAAATCAAAGCAAAAACGATTTAACAATAACTGTTTAAAGTCGCAAAATTTGTGATTTGAAAATTTTCTTTTATTTCAATCCTAATGGTTTATATTTGTAAACCATGAAAGACTTACTTGATAAGAATTGATTCAGAAAACTCAGCAGCAGGGGGTTGGAAACTGGGGCGAAAGGCGAATGGGACAAAACAGGGCGAAATCGGGCGAATCGCGGCGAATTTTGTGTTTACAAACAAATGAATAAAAACAAACAAAAAATTACTTATTTCTGAATGGAATCTGGTTATAATTGGATTATCCATGAGTCTCAACGTATAATAATGCTTTATCAATGCTTAAATATTATTTATAAGTCTAAATTTGTGCAAAATAAGAATTTGAAAATTTTAGTTCATTGTTGCGTAACAAAATGTTGCGAAACAACTGGAAAATGTTTCGCGACAAGTAACGAAAATGGGCGAATCGGGGCGAATCCTTCGCCCCAGTTTCCAACCCTTTGCTCAGCAGTTTTTATATTTTTTTGTTTCATTCAATTTGTTTTAAATAAAGATTCTTATTAGAAACGAATCTGTTAAATTTGTAATTTGATAATAATATATCTTTTAGCATCAACTTTAAAATTAAACACACTAAATTCAAAAG
>JACWBX010004589.1:0-12069 GCA_014622435.1 Polypedilum pembai
TATTAAAAATTGTAAACAAAATTTTTTTGCGATACGCGTTTTTTTTCGCCTTTTTTAAATTTCAAATTTCATTTAACCACTTATATAATGCAAGATTAACATCAATGTTGTTACACAGACGGCCTATATTGCCTGTGATAATATTTACAAAACATTCTGCTTTGAAAACTGTAGATGGCGCTACAAAAACGATTTAAGCGCCATCTACAATTTCTATAGCGGAATTTTTTGTAAATATTATCAGAGGCAATCTAGGCAGCCTGTGTAAGAACACTGATTAACACATTAAATTTTCATATTTACAATGTTGATAGATGCAAAGTTGATTTCGATGGAATTTTTCTTATAAACTTGAATATGGTTAAACGATTCGAATTTCGATCCAAATAAGCTTTTGAAAACTTGCTTTAACTTCATTCACTCACAGAAATTCTGATTGTTGTAATCAAATTAAAAAGCTGACAGCTAAATACGTAGTGTTGCAATTGAACTTTGCTTTAACAATTGTTTTTAAGGTTAAGTTTCTGTTTCCAAAATCGAATTAGTTAACTTTGTTATTTGTAACAAACACTGATCTGGGGGCCAAAAATGCGCTAAAGTACACCAATCCGCAATTGAGTACTTTCACCAATTTTTTTATAAATAAACTAAGATAGTAAATTCAAATTTTAGTACAACTTTTTCTCCATTCGTCTCATTCAAAAGCCATTTTAATGATGCTCTCTTTAAGAGTCATAAAAAATGTATATTTTTATGATCAACACGTTCTATTGTGTGAGAACGAAAATATAAATTCGGCCATTGTGTAAGTAAGTTATCAGCAAAGAACTTCAACTAACTGTAAAAATCCCCATAATTATCATCACTTTCATAATCATCCATGAATAACGTTTCACTCTATTGTATATTTCTTCAACCAACAAGTTCATAATTATTCAAAATAAAATTTATTATAAGTTGAACGAGCGGTCAAATGAAGTAAAAAAATTAATTAAAATTTTTTATTTCATCAAGATAAAGTCCAGAGAGAAAAGATAAAGATTGATAGCTAATTGAAGACTTCATATAAGAGCAAACGACTTTTTGGCCTCATAAAATGAAAAATTAGCAAAAATAAATGAAGTATGTGACTTTATATGAGCATAAAGATAGATATTTTTGCACAAGTTACTTACCGGTCGATAGACTAAGTAAGTAAATACAAGAATTGAGAATTTCATTTCTCCAAGTGTCTTTTATTCAATAACATTTTCTGTCCAATTACAATTTAATCAGATAATCAGGTTTTTGGTGAGAATTATTACTCATTTATAACATTTAAAAGACTTTAATTAATAGGATTTCGATCCAATTATAAGATTTCCTTACTATATTCCTTCATTGCACCTGTCTCATCAGTATCCTAAAATCTCTGTTTCATCATTCTTGACTCGAAATACCTAACAAAAAATTTGAAGCAATTAAAGCAGAAATCTGTTATAAAATGATAGCTTAACGAAAATTTTCTTGAAGAAATTTTTTATTGGTATATTGAGTCCGCAAAATCAAAATTCGTTTTTATGACACAATGAAACATAAACTGACCAACGTTAAAAAAAGTCAGTTTAAAACACAATACACTTGATGAGAAAGTTTATATTTTTTAATTCATTATAAAAGGATGTTGTAAATGAATAATGCGAACTTCTATAAAATAAAGGTTACAATTAGATGAATTATGCAGATAACGGTGAGATTTGAATTTATTCATGAAGAATTTTTATGAACATTTTAATAGAAATTTCATTTTTAATTGTTGAATTATTTTTATTTCGGAATATTTATCTTCAATCAACTTGTTCTTGTTACTTCAAAGACAGGAATTTGAGAGAGAAGAAAAACAAGAAATTTTATCACAATCTTTCGTTCTTTTTTAAGAGTTAAAAGATCTATAAGAATTTTATTCAATCTATAAATTGGAATGTTTGTGATGACATGATAGACGACACTAAACAAAATTATGAGATTATCGACATCGTAAAGAAGTTTTAAAAAGGAAATTTAAAATGAAAAATAGGTGCTCGTGCGTATTGAATATATTATGATAATGGGCAGTTTATGTAATTCATCAGAATTATATTTCTCTATCTCAATTCTTTAAGAGAGTTTCCAAAAGCCAGTTTTGTCGCTGTACTCAAATGAACGATATCAGACGAGGTATCAAGTTTCTTTTCTTGTTTTCGACGAACTCTTTCGAATTGAGGAAAAATTTCTTCATCAACATCATTTACGCGTATGCAAATGATTAAGTTGTAAAAAGTCTCTAGCATAAGAGATGTGTCGATAATGAAATGAATAAAAGAGAAGAAAAAAAGAAATTTTTTATTAATTAATTATTCAAATGTGATCTTTCGTCTCGTGTTTTAAGTTAAACGAAAAAATTCACTTTTAGCGACTCTTTAGCAAAAAATTAATAAAACTTGTTTTCTGCTGCTTTAAAAGTGACATATGAGAACCACCTTACACACGAAAATAAGTCATAAATTCATTATATTTAACCAGTTGATTTGTCAGAGACTGAAACTTTATAATAAATTTTCTTTTCACATTGTACATTTTTCTTATTTTTGCTTATCATTTAAAAAGGACAAGAGAAAGTACTCAAAAATACAGTTGAATTTTTTAAAATAACATTAATTCTTATCCTAGTGAATATCTTTTTATATTCTAATATAAATTGAAGACTTTTCCATATGAAATTTTACAAGGATACAAAAAATGATAAAATATTTTGTCACTTCAATTTTAGCTCTTGCTGTTTGCACCGACTTACGAATATTTACATAGAGCAACGATCATGAAAAAATTACAACTATACAATTTTTTATAAAAGGTAAAATGCATTTAAAAGAAAACATATTGTGATATACATACATACATGAACACAGGCGCAAAAAAATTACAGTAGAGCAGAGAAAGAAAGATGAATTTTAATAAAATGCATGCAGCCTTGTAAGACTTTTAAGCTAAGTGAAAACAAGCATGGGAAGAGTTGATAAAAAGTACAATTTCCAATAAGAGACAGAAATGAAAGTTGAACGATGATAATGTCACTGGGAGTAAACTGAATGCTTCTCATTCTTTGACTGTAATTTCATGCCTTTTTAAATTAATAAACTGTAAAACAGAATAGATTCTTTGACAATCTAACGGATGCTATAAGTTTAAAAGACAGATTCATGCTTACATTTCACGCAATTTTAAAATTAATTTTCTCAATAGTATTTCATCTCTAAATTACTATGAATTAATATCTTGAGCAAGTAAAATTTAAATTTGCAAACTTGCCATTAGACGACGACTAGCTGTCTACATTGAATCAAATAAAGAATGAACATTATGTAAATTTATTTTGAATAGGTGTTACTATGAGAACTTATCTATTCATGGTCATTGGATATTAGTACAAGTTATTAGCTTAAAATTGCATTTTCATTAATACTAACCCTGGGGGGCCAAACGACCGTTTTGATACTTAATTTGAATTGGTGCACATTTTTAGTACTTCATTCAAATTAAGAATTACCCTAAAAAACTTGCGAAATTATGCGAACAAATTCAAAATCTTTTATTTTTCCAAATTATTTGTCTTCATTTAGATAAATATTGATTGAATCAATGTTTGTAATTCATTTTGAACACATTAATTTATTGATATTTATTTTAATTCATGTTTAAATGTAAGAACAAAATTTTTTTTTGTAACGGATACTTGAATTTTTAAAAATTTTGATGAATTTTCATCAATTTTTCAGTGGAAATTGTTGAAACTTCAATTAAAATTTCAAAAGATTTAACGGAAAAAAATCCTGTTTGGCCTCGCAGGATACTAACAAGTATTTAAAAGTGTTATGAAATATATTTTGGAATCAAAAATTAAATTTCATGAAACAAAAGCTATTAAATTCTTTTCAAAGTAAATTTAATATGTCTTTACCAACATACATATATTTCAAAAGAGAGATGGAATTCGAAGCAGGTTTTGCGAAGGAGTTGAACAACATGTATTTCACATTTTAAGCATTTATCTTAAGTATTGCAATCTGCAATATTTATGACGATGAAGCCATACATTTGCAGACAATAGCATTATTCAATTTTAAAGATCATAAACGAATTAAATTTTTAAATTTAACCCTTTTAGAGACATTTACAGGCAAATACCTCAATTAAAATTTTCATGTTTAAATGTGAGAGAAGAAAAATGTTGCGGGCAAACGATAAGAATCAAAAAAGTTAGCGTTCTATTGATTTGTCAATTTCTACCTTCCTCTGCTGTTTCTTCTTTCTTTCTCTTCTGTTTATAATAAAACAATCGCAAGCAAGAAAAGAAGAATCATGCAGAGAATTTCCATTCTTAATAAAGTGAAACCACACAGGAACTATACTTCGATTTGGCATTAACTAAGAATGAAATGCTGTGTAAGAAAGAGAAAAAAAATTGAAATATCAAATACAGAATTTTTTCATTATTAATCCATTGTTCTCTTTTTCATTGATCTCAAGTGTGACAATTGAATTTATTTTGATTTTTTCGTAGGTAAGATTCCTTCATGATTTCACTGCTTAATGTGCTGTTACCGAGATTAAATTTTCTTTCCTTCATTATTATATTCGATTTCTTTCATCAAAAATTTTTTTCTTCTTCTTTCAACTTGTATCGAAATAAATTTTTTTGGGATCTTTTTCTTTACAGACGGAAAGAAAAGGAATTATAACATAAGAACAGTAGCTGAAAGAATAAAATAGATTTTTTTCCCTTTCCGTATTTCGAATGTTTTTGAAAGTTCTGATCGCATTTTCGAAATTTATTTTTGTGAAAAAAAATTTATTTAATACAGTTTAGTAGTAAAATGCTATGAAATAAAATTTTTTTTCATGAGCATAATAACTAACATCTATTGGTTCAAGAAAATTTAATATTTAATAAAAAGCAAGAAATAGTTATGAAAATTTATATTTTAATTTCGATATTAATTTTTGACTTTTTAAATGATAAAGTGAAAAATCTTTAGAAGCTCTAGATTGAGCGATATTAAAATGAGATTTTTGTGGCTAAAGAAATGAAAACCAGTTCATTGGTTCCTCTCTTTTTTGCTTACTGAGTTAATCCGGCTGATTAAGGCAGGTGAATGCTACTAACTGACTGTTATTCTTTGGCTCTTTTCTTTTTATTTCTTTTTTTTCATGATGTGAGAACGAAGATTTAAAATTTAAGAGTCTTTGCGTCCGTAATTGGATTACATTCCATCGCGAGCCCTTTCTCTTGATATTATTTGACCGCTAACTACTTTATTTCTACTTGAGTGAGTTTATCAAATGAAGTTTTTTTTTGGGAAATGAAATGGAATTCCAAACATCGCATAACTCAATGGAACGCATGAGAGAATGAAAAGTAATAATTAAACAGAACTACTAATGACTTTATGATAAATGGTCTTGTCGACGATGAGATAAAAGAAGAGAAAAACATATATGGTAGAAGTAACAGTGAGTCAAGTAGAATGCGCGATGATATTCTTTTATTCAATTAACAAAAAACGAGGCAAGAAGAGATTTCCATTTTAAAGAAAGAAGTAATGGTCTAAAGAATGGAGCAAAGAAATAAAAATGAAATCATTAATAAATGATTCGTGTTCATTTTCTCAAGACTGTTTTTTGCTGTTTAAATTTCGTAAATCATTAAAATACATTTTATAGACTGACTATATGTACATACGTACAAACTTCTCTTTCTCTCTCTATGCTGCTTGCTTTTCGAGAGAACTCTTCGTGAGCCAGTGGCAAAAAATAAATGAAATTAATGAAAATGAAGAGCAAAAGAGCTGCGAATGTTGAAGTTAAAAAGGAATTTTAACAATATAAATGTTGATGTGGTGGCTGCGAGCACATTGAACATGGTAAGAGAGACAGAAGAAGAATGAACAAAATGATTTCATAACAATATCATTTCATTAATTGTTATCTTGATTCGAAGATCTTGAGACAATATGATATTTGGCGGTGTTTATCGTAAGCTAGTCCGTCTTATATATTTTTTTTGTAAAATGTTCAAACATTTCTGATGATAATATGACAGTGATTATGGATTTTAAAAATATATTAGTCGAGCTAGAATTGTTATTGCCTTTTTTAATTTTGAAGATGATGACCATGTTGATGTGAGAATTGAAATTTAAAGTTATTTTATTGAAGGTAATTAAGTTCTTTAGATAAAAAAAATAATTGAAAATAATTATTTATAATGATTGATTACATTTTAATGAAAACGTTGGGTTGATAGTTTTTGCAGTAGAAACTCACAACAGAGTTACTAAAAATAACTCTCTGCCAATCTGTAATTTTAAAATTTAAAAAAAAAACAACTTTTGCATCTGGTGGTTAAATAATTTATATTTAACTCAATAATCTAGCTTATTGAATGTTTTTTTTTTAATTTTAAACATTATATGCGTAAAATTTCTGTCATTCTTTCAACACCTATCAAAAGATGTTGATATTTCATTAGTAATATATTAGACATGTTGGAAGAGAAAATTTCTTTTTAATCAAAAAAAATCTTCCTACAACAATAAGCAATATTAATAAAAAGTAAACATGAAGAAAGATATTTTCGGTGAGATTTCAATCATTATAAAAATAAAATGTATTTCTTTCTTTCTCTCCTCTTCCTATGTTTATTTATTTTCTTTTCAAATAAATATATGCCGAAGAATGTTTTCTCTCTTCAAATTTCCATTCAGCAATTCCATTCTTTAGGCTCGTAAATGATCGAAGGAATAAAGATCAGAGGTTCTTAAAAATTTATTAGAATAGACTTCCTGTATAATCACTTTATTAAAGCTATCAACTATATTATGTGCATGATGATGATGATGCTCATAAAACCCTGAATTTAGCCAAACAGTAAAGTAAAAATCACTCTCATTGCCGGTGGATTTTTTAGTTCGGAAAGATGCAAGAAGAAGAGAAGAAATATACAAAAATTGTGATTGTTATGTATTATTAATTAAGCTCATTCTCGAATGATGTTTCAATATAAATATGATTCTGAGAAAAATACAAACATCATCATCTTTACTTATTTAAATTCAAAACATACGCGTTTTAGGCGGAGAATAATCAAATTCTCTGATCATCAAAAGATGATTATGGAAAAATTCATGTTCACAAATCTCTCGTTATATGTATATCAAATAATGCTCAAGCACTGATTGATTGATCGAGTGTGAGAGCGAATGATCGCCAAAATCATTAAATTATTCATAAATAATATTATTATTATTTGGCTTTCATGACTAGTTCTTTTCTCTTTTCCTCCTACTGTCTGCAACATGCTGTTGAAAGTAGTCTTTAGATGTGGATTAGGTAAAAAGAATTTTACTCTCATCAAGGTATGTAGAAATAAATTTATGTATGAATAAAATTTGTTTTAAAAACTTAAAAATTATTGATCAACTTACATTTAATCAAAGCTAATTTTAATTCCTTGTCTCAATTTAGATTACAATTTTCTTAGCGAACGTTAATCAATTATCCTTTAGTGTATTATTATAGAAAATTACGGATAAAAGTAGTAGTCACACATGTCTATTAAAATTACTTTTTATCTTTAACTCTCATCACTTCATGAATTCAAAGCAATTTTTTTCTTCTTTCTTCACTCACTTTAAAATAATAATATTTTTCTTTCTCTTTTCTTTTCCTTTCTCGTAACACTATTTCATTAATAATATCGGCATAAGAAGGAAAAAAAGATCAAAGTTAGATATTTCTTTTTGGAATGTAATGATTTAAAATTATACACATGTGATAAAGACAGGTAAATATTTTATTTTAGCACTTCCTTCCAAAAATCCATTCACCTGTTCACTGCACTACCTAGTTACTATTTTTTTTTCTTCTCCTTCCTTTACTTTATTCTCTCATGCATGTTATTTTCTATATGCTGCACTTTAAACAAATCTATTTTGTATTTCTTTTATATTTCCACTTCCTTTAATTTTACACACAAATGCGCGTTGAAGAGAGAAAGATTTCAATGCTTGCGCTCTCCGCAACTTGCGAACTGCAACTGATTCTGTGCGATCGTCTTTTCAATTCACATGATTTTTTTCTCTCTTTCTTCCTTCCTTCTATCTACTTACACACATTACACCTCTCTGTTGCTCAAAAAGAGAAGAAAATACTATGTGTAACAGCACACATGCACAAACAGAGAAGACATGAATGAAACCTGTTCCTTTGTTATTATTTTTTACACTGAAAAAAATTTTTGAGTTTTTTTTTATTTAATTAGTTTTTAAACAGGAGAAAAATAGTTCTGCAAAATTTTCAGATATGTTTAGAAAAATTTTTAAAAATATTTCATCAAATAAACCAAATCATCTTTTCAAACTTCTTGATATAATTTTATGTGACATTTTAAACTATTATTCGAATAAAAGAGTCTTTAAATCAATCAAAAAGACGGAAACATTCGCAAAAATTTATGTACATAAAGACTTCAAAGCTATGAGAAAACATTAATGAGAAAAAGTTTTCAAAAAATATTTTGTTTACATTATGATGTAACATACAAGGGAAAAATGGTAAAACCTTCAAGAAAAAGTGTGGTAAACATGGCGAAAGAGATAAAACTTTTGCCATTTTTCAAAATGCGCAAAACAATTTGTTTTCAATTTCGATATCTTAGAAACAAATCTTGAAAAAGATAGCATTTTTCAAGTTATTTAATTTTTTTACCTTCTTGGCATCGTATTTAAAGATATCTACTTGAAATGAATAAAAATTGCTAATTATTATTTTTATTTGAAAATTATGAGTTTCAAAAACGAAAATCATTAAATTATTTTAAAGTCCTTGTCAAGACGTAAAATCAGAAATCAATAATAAAAATAAAATATAAAATTCTTTCGAGTGTGAAAACACATGGTGTATTGTATGTCAAAAGAAATGTTTAGCTGTAAATGTATCAAGACAGTGGCAGTTTAACACTCATGAGCACAAAGTGATTACATTAGTATTAGTTTTAGAGATACAAGAAATTCACCACAGCCGATTGATCTAAAGAGAGTAAAAAAAGAAGAAGAGAAGTTCACCTCGCAAGAACTTGCGATTTGCGACAGACAGCAGGAATTTTACTGTAGTAGCATTCATGTTGTAAGATAAAATAATATAAAAGCAGAAGTAGAGAGAAGTCGTAAAAAATTAAAATAAAGCAATAAGATTATAAATTATGTTTGGAAGCAGATCAGAGAGTCGAACGACAGAGCAAAATTCCTCTGTTTGCCAGAAGAAAAACAGCGATTCATTAAATTAATTTAGATATCGTTTCATTTGCTTCTTCCTTGCCTCATTGTTTGCTATCATTGATTACAAGAATTGTAAGGCATTAAAAATGCTCTTTGAATGTATTTTTTTCAAACTCGAAGAGTATCATAATAAATATAATAATAAAATATTGGGTATGGCTTACACAATCAATTTTTCTCTCTTTTAATACTCGACATCATTTCGCCAGAAGCGATTTATTGTCATCAGAGAAGAAGGAGACACATACCACTAACGTTGCATATTAATTAAGTTTATTGGCAAATTTCGCATTTCATGTATTGCGAGAGGAAACAAAACGAAAATTGATCTCTCTGTTGAAGCCTTTATTATTTTTCTACAACATCATAATTTATACACACATACACACAAACACAAAACAGCATGTAACATCATCGTCGATGTGCTGCTGCTGTTGTTTTTCTCCTGTATAGTTAGTTAGAGAGATTATAATCAAAAGATAAGATTGGCCAGAAATGGAATCTGCTTTCGCATGTCAGATGCACTGACTTTATGTGTGAAAGAATTTTTTTCTCCTTCTTCCTCGCCTGCATATAATACACAAGAGATGATGGCAACTTAGCTAGCGGCAAAAAGCACTTTTCTGCATTATATATTTTATGTTTTTTGCTGTTGTTATGTTACACACTCTACAAATAATTTGAACATGAATGAAAAATATTTTAATGCGAATAAAATTTATTGCATTTTTCTTTCTGCAAACGACCAATTTTGTTTACTGTTTGCTGCTGTTTTGCAATTGAAATTAAAAATGAATTCAATTGAAAGAAATTTTTTTAAAATCACTTTGCTGTGATAATTTTTTTATAATAAATGAAATGATGAAGAATAAAGTTTTCAAACCGTTTAGTTGAGATATCAAATTTTTCATGTAAAAATTTTTTCAATTTCACAGATAACCAAAAAATGCGCTAAAAATTGAAGTATTTATAAAGAATGAGCGGGAAAGTTCATGAAGTTTTGCAAAAAAAAAATTATGTGTAAATTGCGTCAATGCGGATAACAAACTTTCCTTGAAGGTAATTAAAGCGCATAAAACAAAGTGTCGTAAAAATTGCGTTTCAATTATGTTAAGACATGCATGTAAGCTGTGGCCTGCCTGCCTGACTTTTATAGCTCTCAGAAGACCTTTTTAGTTTCTCATTTATGAAAAATAACACAGCAATGGAGAAATTGTAGTTTGTATACACTCGAAGGTAAATGAAATATGAGTTTCAATTCATCTGGTGATTTTTATATTGCGCAATTTGTAAATGTTGAATCCTCATTAATTTCGTCTTCTGGTTTTTATCTCTATGATTGTCTATGTTACTAACGTACAGTTCGTATACAGATACCGAGATAAAAATGATCCAAATCGCTACATTTTCTATCAAAGAAATTTAATTCGACGCATGATTGCATTATTTTGTAAATAATTACATTAAATATACAACAAATTATATTGCTGTCATATGCATACTTAAAAAACAGTAAATATCACTTCAATTTCGAAATATTAATCAATATTTACTACGATTGCTTTTCAAAAATGACACTTTAACGTAACACTTCGAAAACTCAAAAAACTCAATAAAAAAAGCTAAAAGAAGTTTGTACTCTGATCAAGTGAAAGATGATGATGACATTAAAAGGAGTTAAAAATCAGTAATTATAATTATCGGTCTCTCTCATTATATCGATACTTACAATTTTTATTGAGTTTATTATTTTTTACATTCAATGCCATTCTTAAGCACAAACTGAAACAGAAAAAATGACAGAGACAATTTCTGCTACAAAAGAGGCAAATGGCAACAATAATAATAATAGCTGTAGCAGTATCGCATCAATTTATCACATGAAAGTGATAGAGAAAATATGTCTCTCATTCTTTTTTGTTAAAATGTCATTGCAATGAACTTGTCGTTGACAGAAATCAACAATTTATTACGATTTTTTCATGTGACTTTTTGCGTGCAGATAAACCTGCTAGCCAGTGAAAGGAAAAGTTTTAATGACAATGAGTCATCGCTCTGAAAAGTCATAAATTGCATTAAGATTAAAAAACGAGTGGACAAGTACCCATGTTGCAGATCGGTGTACTTTAGGGCTTTTTTTGGCGCCACAGATCAGTGTTTGTTATAAATTACAAAATTAACAAATTTGTTTTCATAAACAAAAGCTTTACCTTAAATAAAATTGTCACAGCAAAGTTGAATTGCAAAATTTCACGATTAATTGTCAGCTGTTTAATTTAATTACAACAATTGGAACTGCTGTGGTGTATCAAACCAAAGCAAATTTTCAGAAGCTTCTCTAAATACGAACACTTTCTTTTAATCGTATTGAAATTTATAAAAAATATTCATTGTAATCAACTTGACATTTATTCACATGAAAAATATGAAAATTTAAATTTACGTGAACGTTATCTTATTAATAAAATATTTAAATGGTATTACCGGAGTCCCCTCGGAAATCTTGAAACGCGAGGTTGCTAAAATTTTATCTCTCGCGATAAAAATTAGTTTCAAGTTTTTGTAAAAAAAAAATCTTCACGAAAAAAATTGCAAAATTAGCAATTTTAGTAATTTAATCTATTTTTCTTAAACCTAGGTGATATTAAACTCGAAATATGACCGTTTGAAAAAATTTAATTTCAAATATTCTTTCTGTTTTTATAAGAAATTTCAG
>JACWBX010004591.1:3219-14413 GCA_014622435.1 Polypedilum pembai
GAAATATAAACTTTTCAACTGTTACTGATACTTGCTCGATTTAATATCATAACATTTCCAGAGAGAGAAGAATCTAATTAAACATTGTTATTTGAATATAGGTCAATTTGAAATTTGATTATTGCTAAATGAACATTTATTTGCAAATTATCATTAAATTGTAATTCTTATCTTTTATTTACTTTTGAAATTTATTTATTTACAAAAACTTTAAAGAAAATAGTGAAAAATTGTTCATCTTGATTTAACGTTAATTTTAAATTTTACGTTAAAATTCAATAAGACCTACAAATGTTTATGAGAAATTTTTGATAATTTTAATAAATAACAAATATAAAAAAGTGTTTAAAATTTCGGAAATTTTCTATGAACAGTTGTTACCGGCAAAATTCGCCGGTTTGAAAAATATCTCAAAATCGAACCTTTGCAAATTAAAAAATTCTTTTACTACTAATTCTATAAAGCTCCACGAGTAAAATAAAAGTAATTTGGAAGTTTGCGATTGATTTGACCGATGATTAATTTTATTTCGAAGAAATTAAATTTCAATAAAATAAGAAAATAAGCCCATCAAAAATACGTTAAAACTTTCCGTTTTTTTATTATAACAAACCAAAAACATACAAAGAGAAATCATAAAGCATTTTTGATTATTCGGGAGCTGACAAATTAAATAGTTGAAAAAGCTTTAAAAACTTTAAGTTGAGATAAATATTCTGAAGCAGATAAACTATTTCTATTATTCTTAAAATTTCAAAATCTGACACAAATTGCTTCTTTTGTTTATTGAAATTGCTGTAGACACATGAGATGAAATGAAAGATAAATACTTTCTCACTGGTGATAAAACATCTTTTTTCTGTTCCTTATGAAAATGAAAAATATCATAGGCACAAAAGAGAACTATTTTTCTCTATAAATACACACACACAATATTGTTCAGTATGTGAAGAGAAGAGAAGAGAAGAGAAGAGAATTGAAAGCATTTTTGTGTGTTGTATAAAAAGAAAGAATTGGAATGAAAAGGTCGCAGCAGACGATGAGAGGAGAGAAAATGTTCATAGTAACAAGCAATATATCATTCAGCAATTCGCTTAATCATAATTTTAATGCTCTTTTGTATATATATCACAGCAATGGAATGTACACACAATCAACTTTACTTTTATAACAAAAATTTTTAGTTTTCGTCACGGCTTTATCGATTTTTCTTTTTCTCTCTCGCTCATTCTATACTATGGCTTGAATAAAAATGGCAAAAAATTGAATGAAGAGGAGAAAAGCGAATTCAACACAACATACATAAACTACTGCTGCTGCTGCTTGTGTATATTTATAGAACAACGAAAAGCAGCGTGAACGAGATGGAAAATAAAATTGATAATGGATAAAGTACATAAAATATAATAAATAAAAAACACAACATAATTTTAAAATGAGGGAGAAAACGAAAGAGTAAACATTAATGCAGAGGCATCGATGATGTATGAAAGAATAAGAGCAGAAAGAGAGTTAAAAGGAGTCTGTCTGATATGCTTGTTTGATATATTATCATATCATCAATATATATACTTGAGCGATGTTAAAATTTTAACATTACAGCTTTCTGCACTTTTCAAAACTGAACACTAAGTGTTTTAGTGCTCAACGCTCTTAAACGTGTGCTGAGCACTAAATTTTTCAAATACTTAAGTGTTGAGCATACCGATTTTTTATTTTCGAAAGCTTAGTTTCTAAAAATGAAATATTTTAATGTTTAGTACTAAATTATGATATTTTGAGTGCCTAACATTTAGTGACTAAGAGTTGACATTCTGTAAATAAGTTTTATTGCTCAACATTTAGAATTAAAATAATTTATTTTTTAATTATATATAATCTTAAAAACTTTAATCGAGTGTTTCAATTTTAAAACAAAACTCTCAAATTTTTAATATTTTAATGTCCAGCACTCGATGAAATGCTCAGCATTTAGTGTTTGATTAATTAATTTTTGTGCTCAGCACTAATTTTTGAGTGTTTCGGTGCTCAATTTTTAATCTGTTTTATTGCTTAAGATTTAAATATTTGAATTTTTATTTATAAAAATTGGCAATAATTGACCACAAATCGAGCCCAAATATGCTAGTATATAAATATAATATGGCAACAAAGCAGCATAATATAAATTAAAATAACAGCAACAACAACAAAAAAAGCCTTCTGTTGCCGTTGCTATTGCTGATGATAATACTGTTAGTGATGCTTTAACTATTGAAGCAGCGGCTGGCAGCAATAGCATCATACAATATTGGCGCCATTCACGAGTATCAATAAAATTTCTCAAACACACACACAAATTTCTTGTTTTATGACTGCTAAAAACTTCATTATTATGATCGTTATAATTTGTGCTGCTGCTTTTTTATAACTCTCACATATACACACATAGACAGAAAGAAAGAAAGACATTGTATATGGCAAGAGCAAGAGAGCAATTGATGAAAACGATATAAAAATGATGTAAAAACGGAAGAAAAAAAAGGAAGAGGATGCACATCAGCTGAGAGCAGAAAAACCAAAGAAGAAGAAAAAATTTGAAATCAATAAAATAATGAAAAAGAGAAAAGAAAAAAAGATGAGCACATCCACACGCCACACACATTGAATGGAAATTTTCTTTCAAATAGAACAAATTCTTTGTGTGTTATTTTTTTTTTTTTTTTGCACAGTAAGAGGAAAGATGAGAGTTTGTTGCATAAGTTTAGTAGCTACAAAAAAAAAATTTATATTTTATACGTAAATGCTGTGTGCCAATTTTCGCCTCTCTGAAACTTATACACCTATATTTGAGTTGAATTTATATAAGTATACACAAATATAAAAGATAAGAAGAAGAAGAAGAAGAGGAAGAAGTACTGGTAAATATATATATGAGGATATGAAGGAGTGAGAAGAGGCATGTGGGAATACATGTGATTGCTCTCTTCTTATTTTTGGTGGGTGGGTGAATGGATGGTGATGTACACACATGTATCTATGATATTTGAGCAGTATTGAGTATGAGAAAGGAAAATCAAATTGAGGAACATACCGTAGGGGAACTATTGACTTTTATTAGAGGGGAAACAAGGGAGAACTTGTCTCTCCTTATCCGCACACACGAAACTTCCATTTGAGAACAACTTTAAAGCGAGAAAAGTTTCAAAATTATATTTTACGTCAATATGCTTTATCCATTCTGTTGTTGTTGCTGCTGTTAGCAGATGCTAAAATGAAAAATTTCTTATGATTTATTTTTGATTCTTTTAAATATAATTTTTAAACTTTTTCTAAAATAATATTTTTAGATTTGTAATTTCAAAATACCAGTAATAAGTTTAAACAACAATTAATGAAATCAAATGTAATGGGATTGAATTTTTAATTTAATTTAATTGTTATGAAAATCTAGCTTAAAATTTTGACATTTTTGAAACCAAATTCAATTCTAAAATACCGAATTTTTCAATTTTAAATTTTAAAAAATCAGTTAAAATTTAAATTTAAAAAGCTTGTTTGTTTAATATGAAATTTAATGGAAAATTTAAGCTTTAATGAAATTATTGAAAATCAAAACAATTTTTCGAATCGACGATGCATAACAAATAACACTAAAAACTTTCCATCCCATCACACTTATTCCACCCTTAATTCTCATTCCATTTTTCCTCTCTCATACACATACACACACATGCTCTTTTACTGAAATTGCAATGTTTTGCGATAGATGAAAGGACAGGATGAATAGGAATTATAAAGGAAAATTTATGTTATTTTATCAAAATGACGACGACATATAAGTAAGTATAGAGAGAGAGCGAAAGATAAGTTATATATTATTATCATCCCAGAATTAAATGGTTGTTAAATGGGCAATAAGAAAAATGACAAAGAAAGAGTATAGAAGAATTTTCAACTTACCATTACTGCCATAGCCGCTTCCGTGACCAGTCGAGAATGTCGCTGATACGGGCGGATGGCGATTAGAATTTCGACGATGAGAATTATCGACGTCTGACATAGCCATCATTTTAATCGGCATTGGCCCCGATTGTCCCGGGTAACCCGATGTCAATTCCATCATTGCTCCTATCTTGAGTTCACCTTCTCTCGTGTAAATGGTGAAAGTTTTTTGTCTACTGGACAAGAATTTGAAATTGTAAAACTTGATTTCGCGGTGCTTTTTCTTCTTATATTAAAACACTTTTATTGTAAATTGAAGCAGCAATAGCAGCAGCAACTAATAAGAAACTTTCTTTAAAGTTGAAAACCAAAATTGGCTTTTATCCCTCACTCATTCTCTTTCACTTGCGGCGCTATAATAACGTCAGTATTTCAGTTCAATGAACGGCACTTTAGAAAATTATATACGGGGACTTCCTTCTTCTTCTTGTATAGTGAAAGGAACACACTTTTATGTCAAAGAAAGAAAAAAAAGCGGCTGACTGGCTGGCTTTGAGTGAGCGAGAGAGAGAAGGAAAGAAAGAAAATAAAGAGAAAAAGTTGCTCAATGACGTTTTTTTTTAAAATGCAGTATTCAAAGAAGGCTCCTGCTGCTGCTGTTATTGCCGTTGTGAAACAAAATAGAACAAACATTATACAATATAACTTGCTTAACAAAATGAAAATTTCCTCCTTATGTGTGGCTTTTCACCAATAATTTCTTTCTCTTTTTTATTTTTCACTATTTCACTTCCTTATTTGAACACAATTTTTTTAAGTGTTTTGTTTAGGGATATAATAACGAATTAATAAAACAAAGGATTGAAGGAAAAAGGGAAAAAAGATAGAAAATTATTTGTACATATGCAAATAAAAATTTCACACTTTTTTTTATTTATTTTGTAAAAACGTCTTCACACACAAAAATCGAATTCTCCTTATATCGAAATGCGAATGTGCACTAATGAAAATTACTATACAATTTGATTATGCTGTCGTCGACAGAGCAATGGGAAAAATGTTACGCTTTTTCTGTGTATATCGTGCTCAATTTTTATATTCCAAATATTCTCCCTTCCTTTTCTCTTCTGTGTGTTGTCGAGAAAATGCTTTTTTATTCTCGCTCCCGCGCTTGCGTTTTTCTCTTCTCTTCTTTGCTATGCTTTTACTCTGCTCGTAAAATGAAGACTCTACTGCTGCTGATGCTGATGATGCTACTGCTGCTGTTGTGTGTGAAATTATGGACTTTTTTTTCTTCTTCTTTCTCTCTCTCTCTTTCGTTCATCATGCTTGCTTATGCCAAGAAAATATTATGAGATTTCTATCAATGTCTTTAGGCAAAAAATCTATTGATGATTTCATCTTCATTTATTATGCCGATGGTAGTAGAATTTCTAAAAAAAAAGAAAATATTTCTGTATCAACAGGATATCTAAAGAAATGTTTATTTGATGACAAACAGTAAAAATATTTTCTCTCTTTCTCTCACTGAGTATTTTTATGAAAAGTTCTCTGAGAGAATTTTTGTATGCTCTCATGCGACATCATCAATAGGAAATTTCTATGCTAACATGTGTATATATGTGACAGTTAACAACGGAAGAGGAAGAGAACAATAAAATAAAATTGTGCGTCTGTCTAGTATGAAGGAAACAAAAAGTCAAGACATAAAAATAAAAATGACAATTTTCAATTAAATGCAAATAAATGATGATGACGATCAATTTGTTTTTTTCAATTCATTTACAACGTCATTCTTCGCTTTTATTCGCATAGAAATTTCATGTAATTTATGCAAAAACCATTGCCAAGCAAGGAATGTGGCGCTTTATGCAAAAAAAAATCTCGTTTACTTACAGATTTTCATTTTCATTTCTTTCTTTCGTTCATTCGTTGTAGCATAAAGTTTACGGTATATTAACTTTTCTTCTACTCTGACTTAAAACTCGTTTTCTCATCGCATTCATGCTGATTGAAATGTAAACGCAATTGAGAAATAGATTCTCATTTCTTTCTCTCTCTAAGGGTATTAAAGCTAAAGTCGTCTAAAGGGAGATAGAGACAGAGTATAGGTAATTTATATAATTTTTATGATGATTGTTTACTTTATGGATTTTTTTTTTTGAGAAATTTTTTATTGATGAGATTTTTGTGTTCGCATTTCGAGAATGTCTCCATTCAAGTGAAGCTTCATGATGGATTTTTTTTTTATTATGTTTGGGATTTTTTGATTTTATTGACTCGATTGCTAGGCTGAGATGAGAGTTACAAAGCTTTTGGGAAATTATTTCAATCAAATATTGTGTTTTTCTTCATTTGTTTTCTGAACTTTTTACTTCCAATTTGTCATTCTTTTGTACAAAAAAGTCAAAAAGTATTTCTCTAGAAATCTCTTGTTAAAATTGAATTTTGTTGATGAATGTTAAAAGCAAAAAGATACAATAGAATTCATTTCTGCTTTATCTCTTTTCCTTATAGTTATCTATTTGTCATTAGTTTCAAATGTCAATCTATTGATAGATTGCCAACTTGTGATTTAGCTTGGTTTCTTTTATTTTTAAGAGAAAAAAAATCATTAAACCATTATTCTGAGTTATTAAAAAGATCTTACGCTTTCTTTTTATATGTCTTTAGGCACAATGAAAGAAATGCAAAAGCAAATAAAGTGAAAGTCCTAACATATATTTAGTTACTCTAATATTGAAGTCAGTGATGTTATGTAGGTGCCTAAGGTCTACGACTTACGTAGGTTCTATTGTAGATTTTGATTTCGAAGGCATTTACCTACGCGAAGGCACTGACTTTGTAGGCGAAATATTTTGCCTATGACCTATGACTTTTGCCTACGTAGACATGAACTATGTGAATCCGTAGGCAAAAATACGAAGGTTTCATAGACCGTAGGCAACATCGTGTACTTTTTGCCTACATAAGTAAAAGTCGTAGGCAAAATATACTGAGGCTAAAAGTAAAACTGTTACTTTAGACACTTCAACAGATCTTCTAAAAAACAGTGACTGTTGGTAGACCTTATTGGCTAGCAGATTTTATCTCAGTACTGATTTTAGTCCTATTAAAAACTTAAATTATAAGCAAGCTGGCAGGCAGATTACAGTGTCTGTTAACAAATATTGGACAACAGATAAGCAAAAGCCGTAAATATGTTTTAAAAGCAATGTATTAGGCTCTATAAATTCAAACTCAAACTTAAATTAATTAAATTCTCAATAGTAATAACAGAACATGATAGAACAAACATAATAGAACATGAAATTGTGACTTGTTAGGTTTTAATCCTTAATCTGTGTTGACAACGTTAAAAAATTCACAATAAATTAACTTTAAATTGAAACAATCAAAGTCATATATGTATGAAAAGTTTCAACTAGTAAATAAATAACTTAAATACATAAGAAATTTTTCTCGCAATTTATTGAAGTAATTTTTATCTTCTAACAACATACAAACATCCTTTCCTTAAACGCTCATAAACTTTCATACAAAAAAGTTCATCATACATGTCACAAACAATCATTCTGCAACAGTCTGGTTTGTGTGTTTGTCGTCCTACAAGTATGAGATAAAAAAAAAAGATTTCCTTTCCTCACTGGTCATTTTCATGTTTTTGTGCTTTTTTATAGCATGAATAACATGAAAGTACACGCAAAATGAATTTTAATTTAAAAACCTTTTAAATTGACATCGTTTTTGCTTCAAAACTTTTTTAAACCGTTAAAATTCCTCTTGCGAATGTGGAAATAAATTTACCGATATCGCAAGCCGCACATGCACACACAAAACGAACGCATCAAGCATTTTCTGTATCACATTCAATTGAATTTATGTTTATGCTGCTCTATAATATCGAGATGTGTTTGTGAAATGAATTGAAAAAAACTAGGACACGACAACAGCAGCAGAATTAGCAGAAATTTTTAACTTATGCACCTGACACTTTACACTATTCTCTTTCCTGTTGCTGACTTTAAGATTTTCATTCATAACTAAATTATCACTCAATTGCGATGCATTTCACACATGTGACAAGAAAAAGAAAATAAGAAAACATAATCGTAAAATCTCAAATGAATTGCTAAAAGAAAATTTCTTTTTAACACATATAAATGTGAATAAATGCGATGCGACAAAATTGTTATTATGAGAAAGATACAAAGCCGTTCTTTAAATGAAATGACAATAACTTCCTTCTTAAAGCTCTCTTTTCATTCATGAACGGTTAATCTTTTCTTTTATATAAAATTATGCACTACAAGACTTTTATATACATTTTATGAATGGTGCTTACATTGAAAGTCTTGACTGTTTGTTGCTTGACTGACGAGTTTCTTTTCGTAGAAAATTTTTTATTTCAAAAAATAACGAATTTTAAAAATTTAAAATTTTTGAATTAAAAATTCCGTTATTTTTAAATTTGAATACTTCACCAAAAACAGCTGTCATTTTTAAAATAATCGTTATATGAAATTTTCTTTGTTAAATTTTGACAAGTTTTTTCAAGCGTAAAACAACAAACGAAAATTAAAAGAACCTTCATGCATTTGCAACTTTGTATTAAATTAAGAACAACAAAATAACAAAGAAAGTTTCTTTGTCAGGGTTATAGCTTGCCTTTTCTTTTTTTTTCTTCCTTCAAAGCTTTTATCATCTCGATTTCTTTTTTCCATTGAAGCAAAATGCTCTTGTCTTCTTTAATACAACAATATCGCTTAAATTGCGATACAATTTTCAACTTTTTTCTTTTTATTTCATTGTCTTAAGAAAAACTTTTCTCTTTCATTCTTCGCTCTCTACTGACGCAAAAATATTATTTTTATAAACTTTTTTACGACATTGAGGAAGAATGTGATGGAGAAGTAGCAATCGACGGCAATTTCTAAAGTGATTATTCTTCGTCTCTTTCCATTTTTTTTTCTATCTTCCCACACACACATACATTCAATGTCACTTTCGAAGCTGATGATAGAGAGCATTTTTGTTTATTTTTTGTGGTAAAATCCTTTTCTGCTGCTGTGAGCTATCTTAGTAACGAAAATAAGCTTGTGAAGAGAGAAAAGAGAGAACTGCTTTGATTTATTATAACACATTAAATATAATTTCACCTAACATCAATCTAGGACAAATTTATTCTCTTTCTTCTTCTTCTTTTGTCACTAGAATTGAATTTAATGGAAGCTTTTTTCTCTTCTTTTTACACATTTGACATTTTCCTTATGTTCTACACCTTTTTTAAGTAATTGCCTCGTGTTTGTTGGAAATATATAATTTTTCTTAGTACTTTTTAAAGCTTTAATTTCATAAGTCATTATTAAAAATGATTGAAAAAAAAGTTTAGACAAAGACACTCGATTATATTTAATGATCTTTTGCTATTTCTTTCTATCTTTCAAAACCTTTTAATCATAAATATTGTAGTGATTAGACTTCACTACAGGATAAAATTTTATATTTTAGTTTTATGCTTTCTTTCTGTGAAGTGAAACTGTGTTATTCATTAAGAAAACAAGCAGAAACTCAGTTTTAATTTTTTTTTTTTTCAAAATTTCCGAGAGGGCGACAGCTTTTACGAAAGAATTTTAATTTTCGTAATCTTTCGTAATCCTTCGTAAACTTTCGTAATTTTCGTAAATTTAAACCAAAATTTTCAACTTTTTTCAGTTACTTTTTATTGACAAACAAAATTTCGGTTATTTTAAAAAACATTAAAAAACTGCATCACAATTTTTAATTTTGATTGCGCATTTTTTATTCTTATAAAAAATCATTTACAAATTCTCTTTTATTTCAATCTGAAATAATGACAAATGCATTTTTAAATGCTTATTTATCAGATTTGTGCTGATTTCGATAAGAATCGTTAAGCAAATAGTGAAATTTTCGAAAACTAAATTTCTCAATTTTTGTTTTTTGTTTACATTTTGAATTGAAATCTTTCATAATCCCTCATAATCTTCGAAATCTTTCGAGATTTTCGTAATCTTTCGTAAATTTCGTAATCTTTCGAAAACCTTCTTAATTTTTCGAAATCTTTTCGTAAAAATTTTCTTTCGTAAAAGCTGTCACCCCCTCGAAAATTTCGATTTCTAATAAAAAATGTCAATAAAGAAAATTTTAGTTTTTTTTTGCTTAAAAAAGCTCTTAAATTGCAATATGCTATTAGATAATGATAAAACATGATTATATGTCCATTTTACAAAAAAACAAAAAACGTGATCTTTTGTAATCTTGAATGGTGTTAAACGAACTTTTGCTATCCTTTACTATCTCTTATGATATTTTCATGATCTCTCGTGATCTTTTTTTTTAAGCGTCTTCTTCTGGTGAAAATTTCAAGGTTAAGAAAATTAAAAAGTGTTTAAATGCCATAGCAATTTGAAGAACAAGTACAAGTGAAAATCTAATTGAAAGAAGAGAATCATTTTAATTAATTTTTGTAAAGCTTTTAAAATAAATATACGAATGAAAAATCAAGATGTCACCACTGTTAAAAATAAAATAATTTTGGTAAAGAGAAAGAAATATTAAAAAGTATTTAACCTGGAATTATTTTAACAAACTTGAATTCTATTCCTTGACAGAATTGATAAATTATGAAGAAATTTTTAATGTCAAAAATAATCATGTGAAAAATTTAAATAAACTAAAATT
The DNA here is from genome assembly GCA_014622435.1 of Polypedilum pembai. NCBI lineage: Eukaryota > Metazoa > Arthropoda > Insecta > Diptera > Chironomidae > Polypedilum > Polypedilum pembai. The sequence goes on from JACWBX010004591.1 coordinate 13,849, forward strand.
TACTCCCATGAGTTAAACATTCATTGAGAATCTTAATTATTTATAACGTCAATCATTTATATGTACTGTTGCTTGGTATTATCAATTGGACCGTTAGGGAATTCCCAAAGTCTAGCGGTATGCAACTACGAGTTTTCAAAATCATTTGAATTTTGAAACTGCTGTTAAAAATTTAATTCTTCTTCTTAAATTGAATATTAATCTTTTATGAAACAATAGATAATGTTTTGTTCATGAATCAGACTTCATTTTATAGTACTTCGCTTTAAAATATTGACAAATTAATTTTTTCACAAAAGTTATTTCCGAAAATGCGGTTTTGAAATTTCGAAAATGTTCGAATTACTGAAAAAGGGTATGCAAAATATAATAAAATTGTCAAATCTTAACTGACAGAATTCTCGATTGATAATATCAAGTACTGTTGTTGTAAAAAGCATAATAAATTTTGTCCAGATAAAAGCTTTTAAATTTGTAAATATGGCATTCAAAATCTAAAGTTGAAAACACTTGAAAAACATTTGAAATAATTTTTGTACAAAAAGTGTCAAAAAATCTCGTTGAT